>JAGTXR010000336.1:0-309558 GCA_022606575.1 Glossosoma conforme
AACAAGCAGCCGCTACCAGGCTTCAAGCAGTGCGGCGTCGTCACTCTGGCACCATCTTATAACCCACCCAGGTCAGTCACGAGATCATCAAGCCATGTTGAATTGTAAGCATTAATGGTTATATAATAATGTTGATGTGTTTATTGCAGAGAGCCTGTCCCACGACTCCGACTGCAAGTGTTGCCAGGTGGTCAAGGACGACGGGTTGGTTGTCTTGCTGACCTGCGAGGACGGCCACACGTTTAGGAAGCAGGCGGCCATCGCCGCAGCCTGCGAGTGCCGCGTGTGTGTCAAAGAGACCAAAGCCAACTCCACTTAGAGCACCGACCCTCGTTTGGAAGCAGAGCCTCACTGTCAGGGCAGCGCCCCAACGCTGACCTTGACGACGTAGAGAGATGATAGACCCCCAGCCTTGTGCACTGTTAGAGAAATCAATTTTATTGTGCATGAACACGTTTTTTTCACAATATATAAAACACGTACAAATGGTTTAAAATCACAATTATTATAGATATTTTTTTATCATCATTGATGACTTGGAAGTTGTTATATTTGACGATTAGTATACTATTAAAAAAACTTATTCAAATAAATTTATCTTTATATTTTTTAAATTCGATTTAATTTGATTTATTCGCTGATAGGACCTCACTTGCGCGAGCGCTATGAACGACTGAAGGGTATTTCTAGATATCGACTGGAATGTATAGAAAATGTCGTTATCACAATATAATAATAATATAATTAATTTTTAAAAATGCTCGGTATTATCATAAACCTAATGTCATTGAAATAATGGCGTAATACCAAAATCATCACCAAAGAATTAAAACAAATTATGATATTATTAAACTATTTTAATTTTTGAATGTCCAGACTTCGGGAGCGCCGGGTTCATCATCCGATCTCCTTAAAAATCGTTGATTGTTGAACGTCCTAATTTTTCTCTGGTATTTCACCCGCAATTATTATTATTATTATATTAGTATTTGTATAGCGCTCTTTTATGACCGAATGATCATTCCAAAAGCGCTTCTTTGCCTCTCTGAGTAAAAAGGTGGGTCTTGAGTCTGCTTCTGAAGGATGCCTCCGCTTTAAGCTCATCTAAGCAATCTATGCAAGTTTACGGGCTCTTGCCCTGGAGGCTCCCGGGAACATTACGAAAGAGGCTTATATATTTTTCTACTTATAAATTTGCTTTTAATCAACTAATCACTCAATATATGTCTTACACGTGTATACTACAGCTAACGTTAAATCAAATTATCAGACTCCTTCCTATCTTGGAGGATGTCAGAAAGTCAGAAACCATTTAAGCTGGCGGGTATACCTCAGTGGTAAAAGCCTTTGCTTGGGAAGCCGAAGGTCGTAGGTTCAATCCCCAACAGAGATTAAAAAAAACGATTTCTGAGCTCTAAGATACCCCCGGTTTGTGTAAATTTGATCCTTCACCCGTTAAATGCCAGTCATAGACTATTAATCAAAATTGGTGGTAGACGAAAGTCGTCCCGTGAAGACCACCTATTAATAGTGAATTCCTGTAATAATAATTCGCCACACACAAGTTTCATCTTAAATTGGCGTGGTAAGCGAATCTATTTTTTTTTTGAAATGTAAATTTTATCACTACATATGTAAGCTGTCATTATCTTTATGTTTTTTATATTTGTTATATAAATAAAAAAAATAAAAAGAAAGGATGCTGCGTGAATGTCGGGCTGTAGTCTATGACGTTGGCGTATCAACACTCCACACGCAGCGTTTAGCCATATGCACCATGGTAAGCGTCATAGAATTCCACAGATGAGACAAAAAAATACTATCACCATCTGTCGGTATTCTCCTGTATGTGTTTACATAAAAAAAAAAAAAAACTCAATACATTAAGACTAATCACATACCAATTAATTTTTAAAATAACCTTTTTCAATTGTTGTACCCGCACACATATACAACCTGTAAAGATGTGTGTACTAATATAGGATCTTGTCCATACCTATATAAGCCACGGCCTGTTTTTATTTTTTCATTATTGAAGATGGTCTTCAGGAAGGCTGAAACATGTAAACATTAAAATAAATTGTGAATCAAAACTAAATATTTTTGATTTATTAATTTTTTACTTAAAATTAATTATTAAATTATGATATAATACTATCCGAAGCCGACCAGCAATTAGAATTCCAAAATTAACTCTTTCTACTGTATATCACACACAATTAATACGTTATATTTATTTTAATTTGATAAACAAAAAAGTCGTCAAAAATTCAAATATTGAAATAGTTTATTCGAAAATCGAATTTTGTTTCAAAATATTCAGTACCTTACGTTAATACCTACTTAAAATACCTACTTAAAATAACTTCAGGTCAATGAATTTTTGTGTACGGGCGTTGCTAAGGAAACACAATGTTCTAAATTGGCCGTTCTGTATTACAATAGTCTTGTATGAAAACATGTTTTACGTAAATATTCAATTAATTTTTGTAATTAAATCAAATTTTGAGTATCCTATCTTTTTCTTTCTAGTATCAGCAATAGTTCGACAAAGTATTATCGCAATCGGGTTAATGGTAACGGAATGCATCAACGACACACACGCAGACACACAGACAGACAGACAGACATTTATTTTTATATATATAGATTATTTTAATTTTTATCTAGGGCAAAATTTGATAGTCTCTTTGATAGGCGGCTTAACCTAATTATTCAGTATATATTAAATAAAAAATTAATAAATAAAAAATATTTAGTTTTGATTCACATTTATTTTAACTGATTACATTTTTCGGCCTCCATGGAGACCATCTTCAATAATGATAAAATAAAAACAGGCAGTGGCTTATATAGGTATGGACAAGTAATTAGTTCCTACATTAGTACACACATATTTACAGGTTGTATATGTGTGCGGGTAAAACAATTGAAAAAAGACATTATAAAATTAATGGTAAATTTTTGTTTTCAATTTATAAAAGACATTATAAAATAACTGGGTATTTGTTATTTCAATGTATTAAACTATATAATAATAAAATTTTGTGTTAAATTTAAAAATTCTTTAAGTTTATATTGTAAATTACCTTACACTTCACATATTTCAACGTAGATATCTTTTTAGACAAAAAAATATTAACTGTATGTTTTGTTTGTAAAAATACTGTGTAAAAATATAATACCTTTGGACAACCGAGCCGTAATGAAAGGGTTTAATAAAATTTTACTTCCGATGTGCAAATCTTATCCTTCTCTTTTTCTCTATTAACATTTTTTAATCCCTACATATCGATAAAATTATTTATTACGTTATTAGTAAAATCCTAGAAAAAGCCATTCTCAGCAGATTAGCGAAATTCCATGAAAAAATTATAATTCATGAACAATTTGGATTCAGACCCAAACATTCCACTATCCATCTCAAATAATCTTAATACTAAAATCTCCACAGGCTAATCGACCTAGAAAAGGCATTTGATACAGTCTGGCACAATGGTCTGCTTCATAAACTCCTGCTTTTGAATACACCTCATATTTAATCAATGTATTAAAATCCTACCTCTGTGACCGAAAATTTACAACCGTCATTAGTCCTTATTTATTCAATTTATATATAAATGATCTTCCCACTCCCCCACGATGTGAACTGGCGCTGTATGCTGATGACACGGCCGTTCTCACTTCTCAAAAGACTCGACCACATAAGGTCACGTCTACAAAAAGGACTTAGTCAACTAACTTCTTTCCTTGAAAAATGGAAATTAAAAGTAAATTCCAACAAAACAGAGGCCATTATATTCACGAGAAAAAAGGCGAAGCAATTTCCCCCCAATATTATAACAAATTCTGGATCTATTGAATGGTCCAAAGAAGTTAAATATTTGGGACTTATTCTCGATTCACGTCTTCGGTGGGGTTCACAGACAGAAGTGGCCAAATGCAAAGGACTGGCCGCACTGGGAGCCCTGACACCAATTTTCAATCGAAAATCTCTCCTTTCACGTCATAATAAAACAATAATTTACAACTCATTAATCAAACCCATAATCACATACTCTGCACCGACCTGGATCGATAACGCAAAATCTAACTTTACTAAACTACAGGTCATACAAAACAAAGCCATTAAAATCATTTTCAACACTCCTTTTAGAGCTAACCTCAAGCACCTCCATACCCAAAATAAAATCCCCACTATCCACCAACATTTTCAAAAACTAACACTGAAATTTCATTACAAGTCTAAAACACACACTAATCCCTGATCAGAAGGTTAGGGGAATCAATGTCTTTGCGCAGCTCTCACCATCATCAGCGCTAAGCGGCACAACTTATGGTGTTCTTTTTTATTTTATCTTATATTTTTCACTGTTTCTTTTTTTGTTTCTTATTTGTGTCTGAATTGTCTAGTGTTAAGTATGTTAACTAGGTTTAATTTTTGCTCAGGAAAAAAATAGAATCCTTTTCAAGGATTCTATAGAATCTCAGTGTATTAAAAAAATTTCATGTAATATTAACTAAAAAAAAAATGTAGCTTAAGTAAAAGATTAAAAAAGTCTGTAAACTTAGTATAAATACCTAATTTGTAATTTTATGTGCATGTATCTCAAGATTGAATAAAGATTTTAAAAAAAAAAATTTATTACGATTGCATGTTACACGTACCTAAATAGATAAAACATGAAAAATAATTCTTAATTGTTTTGATTTCCTTGGCAACGAAAACAAAAATAAAACAATTCTTATATTGCAATTATTCAATATAATAAATCGGTCTTACAATATCATTAAAAATAGTGTTGACAAAATGACACTTGACAATATAAATGACGACGATACGAGCACAAGACGGACAAGTTTACCGCCGACACAAAGAATATTGAAGTTTATAATAGAAAAAACGATTGTATCAGAACAACACCCAAAAACCAAATTCTTCATAAAAAGTAACTTCAGCATTTTGGCTGAACGTCAAAGACACAATGAATCGAACAAAAATGTTTGCATTCATCCCCTCAGTGAGTTTTCCTGGTGGTGGGGATTATTGATGACATTTGTCTATGCGACACATTACTTGTTGGCTTACATAAGAGTAGCCTTTGTACTCCGAGACAAGGTTTTAATATCTTATGGAATAGATGAAGTGTTATTGTTTTTAGATGTAATATTTCTAATAGACATCACAAAAACATTTAACATGGGTTACTGTAAAGATAAAACTAAAACAATCATATTGGAAAAGAGAAAAATTATGATTCACTATATAACGGGATATTTCTTATTCGACTTGATTTCATCTTTGCCATTTGAATATGTGATCTTAAGAGCATTTCAAGAGAGAAGAGATATTTTTATGATCGTTCAATTGAAGACATTTATAAAACTAATCCGTTTCAAGACCTTTCTGAACTGTTTAGAAAATGTCATAGAAAAAATATACCCGAGAAGTAGAAATAATTATTTAGTGTTGGTAAACTTTTTTTTCATGGTTCATTTTTCAATTTGTATAATCAATATTATACCTACTTATAAAATAAACAGTGGAATAAGAGAACCTCTATTGTGCCTGGAGAGACTCGGCTTGGCTTACGATGACTTCTGGGATAGATATATAGATTACGGATTATTTTATACGTTTTCAAGTCTGGCATCGAGCGGTAATGAAGGGGTGCGTCCGATGTATACACCGGAGGTCATTCTGTTCATATTTTTCATATTCTTTTGGGCCATGTTCAGAAAATTTCTTATTATTTTTATCATGGAACAAGAATTGAGTTTAAACAGCACCGTCAATCAAAACTTTGAGATGATGAACCAAGTGAAAGAATACATGAGATATAAAAGAATACCGTTGCCGATACAAAAAAGGTTGTTGGAATATTACGATTATCGCTTTAATAAAAAATACTTTAACGAAATAACGACTATGGCGTTGCTGTCTGAGCAACTCCAGGCAGAAATCATCCTACATTCCTGTAACAATATCATCAAAAGTAACGTGTTTCATGGATTATCCAAAGACGACATCGGCGCTATTATCGGGAGATTGCATTACGAGGTGTACCTAGCCACCGACATAGTGGTCAAGGCCGGGTCTGTTGGAGATTCAATGTATTTCATTTGTACCGGATCTGTGGCCGTTTATACACCGACAGGTAAAGAAATATGTCATTTACATGATGGAGATTTCTTTGGCGAGTCCTCACTGATCATGAAAGATTCCAAGAGAATTTCCTCGGTCATGGCTTTAGAGGTGACAGAAGTCTATAGATTGGATCGTAATGATTTTAAGACTCTAATTTTAACCAATCCATTATTGTACAATAGAATAGAAACTGTGGCCGCGGCTAGAACCAATAAAACTACAAT
Organism: Glossosoma conforme; assembly: GCA_022606575.1. Lineage (NCBI taxonomy): Eukaryota > Metazoa > Arthropoda > Insecta > Trichoptera > Glossosomatidae > Glossosoma > Glossosoma conforme. Next base: position 6,373 of record JAGTXR010000336.1, read on the forward strand.
ACTTGAGGAGTCTAATAAAAAAGAAAGAAAAAATATAAATTGAATTATTGAAGAAACGCAATCGATATTATTTTAAAACTAACATGTAATCAGTAAAATCATTGTGAAGACTTGATGTGTTTAGTATATGAATTAACACCACTTTATGAAAGTAATATACTTTATGTAGAAAAAAGCAAGATAAAAATAGAATGTTTGCTGTTATCAAATATAACATAAATAATTGTTTATATTATATATCTTATGCGGAAAATTTAACATATAAATGTGCATTTATACTTAATAATTATTATTTAGGGAAAATATTGCACAATAGATAAAATAATGAAAATAAAAAATTGCAATTATTGTACATTTATTTCTGTTAAAATTATTTTACATTTCAATATACACACATAAAACGGAAATAATTCAAAGTCACAGTGAATGAAATAATAAATAAAAAAATGTACTCGTATTATAAAAATCTCATTTTATTACTTCGTCCACTGAAAACATGGTTAGTCAAGTTCAGCGAAAAGAAAATGCAGTTTTGTTTTTTTCTTGATACAACATTTAATGCACGAGGTTCATCAATTAATCAACAAATGGCTCTGGGTAGCAAAAATCGAATATAAAAAGAAATAAATAAAATAAAAGAGTAGATTGACTATTTGAAAAAATCTCCAGGTAAATTTCATTTATAACAAGATATATTTATATGAATAACTGATTTTAAGATATAATGTTGTGTATTTCATATAAAAAACATCAAGTGATTGATTATTAATCATAAATAATGCTCATGAATAACTGATTTTTCATATCGTGCAATTTGTTGTCAAATTCTTGTAATTTATTTGAATAAAAAAAATTAAACAGTCTGATCGAGTAAAATGATTTTCTGCAGTGAAGTAAAGTTATAAGACTTAAACTGCTTTGAGGTAAAATATGTTTATGCATATCGGATTTGTGTATTATTACTTTATGTACTTTAGCTAATCACGCTATCATACTGCATTTAAATTAACTTGAAAACTACAAATACTTTTGGTACAATATCGATTGAATTATTATTACTTTCGGATATAAATAAAAGATTATATTGAAATTATTCCACATTTTTTTTATTAGAGGATGACATGTTTCGGCTATGTCAGGAAGCCATTGTCGAGTCCATTTCTAAATAACCTTTCATTTATATCGTGTAATTCCATAAAGAATTATTAATCAAATAAATAGAAGAATAAAATGTTATTTCGAAAAGAATACATTTCTATGACATCAGATTACGACTAAGAGTGAGAAATGTGAAGAGTCAATGAATGCTTACATTATATTTTATAATTTCTCAGTAAAATATTTAACCTTAGAATCACAAACGCGACATATCAGTATTGGACGAAAGATATATCTTTATCCTGTCATTTTTATAGCCCTGCGGCCAACAACTTGGTTCATTCATTATTCAAACATATGTATGATACAAGTTTGTTCTACTATATATATTCTAATTATTATATAGGTACACTGACAAATCAGATGCCGACTCTAGCATTCAATAAAGCTGTGTAACTAAACACTAGTATAATAAATATGATGTTTATTTTAAATGGGCTATCTCACTTTCATTCATAGCTATCAGAAACACACCTTACTTGCTAGTTACTAGGTAGCTGCCAGCTGGGCTTTGAATTGAATGCTTCACATCATCCGACATTTCTATTTCCAATATGAACCGTGATCATTAGAATGATGTATTGTATGAACATTTTAAGGAAATATGAATATACTAATTATATATAAAAGAACATTTTTCCAAATTTAAATTTAAAAAATATATTTAATATTTATATAATAAGTTTTCTGATATTTTGAAGCCACTTCAGCGATGCTAATTTGATTAGTTCAGTCAGTTTAATCATGGAAATATAATGTTTGTAATTTTCTTCTATATGGCATATCCTTGTTGAATACAAAAAGTACAGTTAGTGAGAATAATTTATTTTTCACTATGATAGCCTATAAATAGTAGGCATAATATATAATTATAGATAAAAGTTATATAATATGTAATAAATTACCAATTTAAATTTATGGCATGATTTACTGAAGGAATACTTCAAACTATTAATTTACAAAATTAAAAAAAAATATGAGATCAATATCAGTATTGCATGTAATGACTAGTATTGGGACTTCCATGAATAATTAACGAATGTATGATTGTAACTTAAATTTCAATACAATTAAACAAATGCCTCACATAATGAAAATTATTCCACATAAGTGTCGCCAGATGCTAGATGTTGAGGTATTAATTGCAAATGTTTGAATTATTTATTCCTCACACTAGAGGATCGGGACCCAACAGCATTGATGCTCTCCCTTTGACTCTGGGACTTATGAAGAGTGGGTAATCCTTCATCTGAAAAGAATATAAATCAACATTTCAAACATTGCTAACAATGAATTATGGTAATACTCAATTTGATAATGATTATTATTGATTGAAGTGACTTAACAATTGAAACAAACTCTTCATGAATGTTATGGATCGTGGATATACTAAATATAAACATCATGATAAGTTATTTTTAGTTATTAAGTTTTTATTCTAAAACTATTCATTCTTTTCTTATTTTGGGTTGTACTGTTAACTGTTTTTGGTTATATCCTCTCCCTAACTGGAGCATACCACTTTCTCGGTGGTCACCCATCCAATTATAATCTGCACCCAACTGCAGTGTTCTGATAAGAAATTTGTTTCAACATAGTATAGTGATAGGTTATTAAGGAGAACAAATAATTATTTTACAAATCACTAATTAAAGTATTAACTCCATTAGGAAAGTTTAACATCTCATGAAGTTTTTGCTGTCAAAATATCAGAAAGCCTATTTTTTATAATAAATAAATATGGTAACAACATATTTTTATTTATTTTAATTTGGACTAATGTGTTTTGATTATAATTAGTGTATTTTCTTGAAATGTCAATACAAAACATCATCTTAATAATATTGAGTATAGAGATATCCGGTAATGTGAAGCACCTTCAATTTACCAACTGTCATTCAGTACAGTAATGCGCATAGAGAAAACAAATCACTGTACATATATTTATATGTGCATATAGTGATATGACAGATAATTTGATTTTTAACCTTTACCGTGCCATTTACACGCATAGATGTACAAGCAATGCGTGCCTCAACTGCCATGTACATGCATAGATGTAAATCGCCAGTATGAATGTTTCGAGGATGATATTCCTAAGTTCTCACGGTAAATGGGGCTAAATATTATTTTGTAAAATATTATGAACTGTTTCTTAATAATATCTCTTGTAAAAGATGATAATTTATATTTTTTATATTACGCAAAGCAGCATTCAAAAAAGATCTACAGATTTATTGACGTTTTTATTTGAATGTCCCGCTATATTGTAGATATCACGTGGTGCTTATTTCGTTGCTGTGGTGTGTTTCTAAAAGTTTTTTTATATTCGACGGAAACGTGGACTTGCGTTTTCATTACGGAATTGAGAATTGATTTAATTAAAACGGATTCGGCAAACATCATACTAGTGCAGGGTCTTCGACCTTTTAATGCCTAGCACCCGCTTTTGCCTATTTTTCATGGTAAAATTTCCCTACCGCCCACCAACCTCGCTATATTTCAATTCAGTATATGGGTGGAAAAATATCTAGAAGTAATGTAGAAAATTTAAAAAATCGCCCACCGCCCACCACGGAAGTCCGTATCACCCACCTGCGGGCGGTACGGACCAGGTTGACGACCCGTGTACTAGTGCATGTCAAAAAATTATCATCGACCCGGAGCTCTCCCTCTCGCAGCTGCATGCTGTGCGTCATCTGCACTCTTCGAACAACCGTGACTAATCAACACACGCACCACGGGGAACCCCGGTGGGGTTCCCGTGGTGCTAAGGATGCCATTCCCACGCGTTAAGCCCGCGCACTGAAATGTATAAATGGCCCTGACAATACGAAATAAATTTAGTCGTCTTCAATATCCCTAAATATGTTAAGCCGCGATTTTAGTGAAGAAGAGATAAGAGAATCCGTCCTCGATCTTGACTCTGAAATTGAGGAAAGTGATGATGACTCATATTACATTCTGCATCTTGACGACGAAGATGAACCTATGGAGACTGAAGTTATCCAAACAAGTTCGTCGGGATATTGGACTGTGAATTCCGGAAATTTTAAACCAATCATACATCAATTTAATGATTTTACATCTGAAATAATCGCAAACCCATTATTATAAGAAAATTCCGCAAAAAATATTTTTTTGAACAATTTCTAAATACAAATATAATATCCGAAATTGTCAACGATACAAACAAAGCGCGCCAAGCTGCAATCAGCATAAAACAATGCCCGCAAATAATGCGTTAATTTTAAATCTTTAAATCATTGTGTAAAAAAATTTAATACAATCTAGTGCAAGATCAAATAAAAATGTGAAAAAAGTTGAAGAATCGTTGCCAAGCTCGATGGAATCCACGACATGTGTGAGTGCATATGTTATATATCTTTGTTTATTTGTGCTAGTGAGTCATTTGCACACGCCAAATTTTCTGTTATATTGTTATAGTGTTCGTTATTTATGTCAAAAATACATTATTCATACACGTGAGGTTTGAAATTATTTATCAAGTATGTACTACGGATATAAGACATGAGTGTCTAATATAAACAAGCCCTCAATGGCAACGGGAATGCCGTAAATATTAATTTAATTGACGACTTAAAAAATACTGAAATGGCTTGGCGTGTCATAGTTGACAGAGTATATTGCTTGGGCAGGAAAAGGGTTAAATACTAATTTTTCTTATTTTGAAATTCTGCACAATATGAAAAAAAAATGCTTACAACGTTCCATTTTCGTAAAAACATCAAAATAATAAGTATTTAATAACACTCTTTAGCTGAAATGCAACGTTCTGTAAATAAAATATGAGTTAATCCCATTAGGGTTATCAACTGACAATACTTGGTGAAACTGCATAATTATAATTTTAGAATTAATTTTAATTAAAAAATTAATAAAAAAATTTTTTTGAATTATTGAAGATGGTCTTCAGGAAGGTCGAAACATTTAATCATTAAAATAAATTGTAAATCAAAACTAAATATTTTTAATTTATTAATTTTTAATAAAAATTAATTCTAAAATTATAATGAGTTAATCGATTAATTACTTTCAGAAAGTGCTGGCCGCAAACATAAGAAGCGTATTTTTTTTAAATTTACAGATAATGAAATAATTTTAAATTTTAATAAACGTTGCTGCAATAAATAAATAAAAATTTGATTATAATTGAATCATTAATCATCAAAAATACCTTGTCATGTACAAAAAATGTTTTTTTTTCTATCTAATTATTTAAAATATTATGACCATAATACTATTTTTGTCTATGACACACCGTTAAAAACTTGGTAGAAGCTAAATCATCCGCTGCAATAAGTAGGTATGTAGCTTCTTTTGTTGTAGGTATTTTCTCAAAAACAAAAAATATTTGTTTTACAGGTATTTTAAATAATAAAAATAAATTAACTGAAATATTTTGCTGATTTTCTAATCGTAATTCCTTTTAATTTTGAAATTAGGTATTTCCAGAAGATAATGAAATTGTTGTTTAGTGTGCATGAGGTATTAGTGCGCGCCACCGCCGCCAGACCTGTTTTAATTTGTCATGAAGTTCCCTTTCTTTTCGAGGGCATTTCTTCACCCGCAATGGAATTAATGTGATTTTGGCTAAAATATAAGTTTTTTTTACAAATTTTGTAACCGTCAGTACATCTCAAGAGTCGAAGTCCCCTCCGGCGGCTCGAGCGGCGCGGCGCCTAGCATATTGCACTAACAAGACTCGCCAGCGTCCGGGCGCACGTTATAAGATGGCAGCGCTTCCACGTCGGATTATAAAGGAAACCCAGCGGCTGATGCAGGAGCCGGTGCCGGGCATCAGCGCGGTGCCTAGCGACACGAACGCTCGCTACTTCCACGTGATCGTCACCGGGCCGGAAGATTCGCCGTTCGAGGGCGGCCTCTTTAAGCTGGAACTCTTTCTTCCCGAGGATTATCCGATGTCAGCGCCGAAAGTCAGATTCATCACGAAAATATACCATCCTAACATCGATCGCCTCGGCCGCATCTGCCTAGACATCCTGAAGGACAAGTGGAGCCCCGCGCTGCAGATCCGCACCGTGCTGCTGTCCATCCAGGCGCTGCTGTCGGCGCCCAACCCAGACGACCCGCTCGCCAACGACGTGGCCGAACTGTGGAAGGTGAACGAGGGAGAAGCCATCCGCAACGCCAAGGAGTGGACAAGGCGGTACGCCATGGACAACTAGGCTTGCCTCCAGTATTGTTAACTATTGAAAGTTTTATAATGAAGTTATCGCTATGTATTGTGATACTCGAGATTGTTCCGAGCCCGCCGAGAGCGAACGGTCACAGTTCGCCCGCCTCAAGAGACACCTTTCTGAGCCCCGCCGCGGCCGCCAGCCCCGCGCGCCCCCAGCCCCCGCTGCCCCCAACCCCGTGTGTCCTGTCTCTGCGTGCGGTGCCGTGATATCTCAGTGTTATCATCGCCCAAGTCACCGAGTGATAATTTGGTTAACGTGCTGGATCAGTTTTATAGGCGCGAAGACGACCTTTGTTTACTCTGGTGGTTATCGTTATTACAAAGGAATATATGCTTTCATTTATTTGAAAATATTGCTTCCGATTAACGATGACTGTCAATGAAATATTGCTAATATTGATGGCCTTTTTAAATCAGTCATATCACATTATGATGTCATCAGTGTTTATTGATCATGCAACTGTCAAGTTGTTTGGTCATATATACCATAATTAAGATCTATAGCTGAGGTTCAACCCTGGAGATGATCGCCTATTCTCGACGAGCCATTTATAAACTGATCGGTCGGTGCAATCTTAGCACAGCAGTCAGGATGCAGATGGATTATTTGAACAATGAATGGTCATGTCCCGGGTTGATAGTCCTCAACAGTTTCCTAGTGAAGTGAAGCCACCAGAGTATTCAAAGGTCAAACTGTCATATTTATGGATTTAACTGCACTAAAGTTAAATCTGCCTTAAAAGAGCTCAAATGACTAATATTAAAGCCTGTAGAAGTCTTATAAGTGCTTAGATGTTTTTAAATAAGTACACTGAATGGCATCAAGCGTCCTGTCCACGGCCTCGCATGGGACGCTCACTGGCGTGGCGGTAACTGGTTATTGTTCGGTGGCAGCGTCCCGCGATGTTTAGTGCGTGTGATTGTTTCTGAACTGTCAGGTGCAGTAATGAAATGTGGATCCCTCACCCCGGAGATATCAGTGAACTTGTCATCGCAGCCTTCATCTTTACCCGGACTCACCTTGTTTATTGTAATCATGTATTTAATTCATGTGAATGGTTCCGATCACTTTGGATCAACAGACCGCTTATATGTCAATGAATTGTGAGCATCGTGTGCATTTAGGACATAGATGTTTGTTTGTTCACTCTGTTACTTAACCGCACCGGACCTTCAAGTATCACAAGCGGGTAGCTGTTGTAGCGGCCCTGGCCGGCTGTCGGCTGCCGGTGCTGTGCGGCCGCCGGGAGCCGGGCAGGGGCGCTCGACTCCCCCAGTGTCGAGACCTTATGATGAATATATATTGTAAATGCTTGTATAACAAGTCGTGTACGACAGCTTTGAAATAGAATTTTAAGCATAAATACAAATGCAGTGTTATTTTAGGTTAAGGAGAATAAAACACACGGTATTGTCTCTGTAATTTTATTCTATAAATGCATGACTAGATAATACTCTGGGCAATTGAAATAACTGATAATCATTTAATACACATTTGTACACGAGGAAGCTTCGCTAAAGGTCCGTCTCTAGAGACGTTCTTCCCTTTGATACACGTTTCATACAAAAAGTAACATTTATATTCATAGATCTTTATCAAATATCTAAAGGTAGCACGCTAGCGAACATCATTCATAGGAGGTACTTAGTTAACAATTAATAAAAGTTGTGTTTAAGCAGATATGAAGTTTGCACGGATATTCCATAACATCCAAGGCGACGCTCGTCTAGCTGCTCGCAGTGGACAATAAGCTTGAAGCACTCCAAGGCAGTCACTGAACCATCCCCTGCTGAGTATTGATACGCGGCCCCGCCTCCTCCTATTGTCATGATTCATTTTCCCGACACAAAATACTACAACACTTCAAATGGTACAATCGTTATCAATAGAACATTTCACTTAAAATATTACGCTTTTAGATTCACCGTCTGCCGCATTTTAAAATAATCGTTAAGAGTTATTAAACACTATCCAAGCAGGCACTTTTAGCTGTGTTGTCATATTCACGGTTGCATTGGGCCAAATTAAATATAAATGGGATTCTCTTGGCCCGTGAGGAGCCGGAACATGGAGGTGGGCATCGTCTTCATCAGGATCTGTTGACAAAACACCGATCATTAGTGTGGGGCATTTGCGACATCGGGCTCGTAAAAGAGAAGGGTAAATTAGGATTACTTTTCAATATTCTAGATTGATTTGTGATAGGGAGTGTTAAATTAGAGGAAAGAACAATGTTTATACTCTTCGAGCCTTATGACATTATTTATAACCTTTCTATAGAGCTTTACAATCATACTATATCTTATTAGACCCGTGACCGGGAACGATGCTTTATTATTGTTTTTAATATTTCTTAGAAGAAAGCTATTCAATGTTTATAATTCAATTTTACTCTTTTTATATCAGATACATTAGTTAATTTAAACGATAATAAATTATGGAAGGGCTCCTGTAAAAAGATTTTGATATGCATTAAAAATGGTTTTGTTCACAAGAATAAATAATAAAAATTGCATAATATTTATTTACATTTGGATATTCTTATTTATATGCCTTTATAACACAATATCAATCGTATATTTTTTTAATTTATAGATGGACCTTTTTTCTTCCAGAATTCAAAAAGAAACTGAATAAAAAATATTTTCTATTAATATTATTCCAGTTGATCCCACCTCTCCCACAGAAGTTGCTAGAAGATTGACGATGCGCTCGTGTGGCACGGCGACCACACTCTGGTTGTTGATCTCTATAATCCTGTGTCCCACGCGCACGCCTCCTCTCTCAGCGATACCTCCACGCAGCAAGCTGCATATCTGCACACAATCAATAATAAGATTTTATTTAAATCAATTTATCACAGTTCATTTTACTTGAAATAAATACAAAAAAATACATTTCAGAAATAATATCATTATCATCAGTTATCATTATATTTCTAAAATATTTTTTATAACATCATTTAAATTATTTTTATTTCTTCTAAATATATGTAAATTGAGATGCATTTTACATAACAAAGAATTTTGGTTTATGAATAATATCTATGATAACTTGCCGCGTAACAATTACTGCAACATGAAATTCTATCTTTGAATGTCGCAAACTTGTTTTCAGAATAAAGAGAAAACTAACAAAGGTACAGGATCAAGAAATTCCAGATATCAGGTTTATTTAAAGCAAGCATTGTAAAAACAAAGTTTTTTTTTTAAATGGAATTAAGTATATCTAATGGAATATTTTAAACTTGTAAGTGTAACATTAAAGAACACTAAAATAGCAGATAAAAAGTTGGATGTCGCAAAGGCTATCTCAATTCTTAAATATGACTATTGATAATTAGAAATTGTAATTCTTTTTAAAAAATTCTTCTAACTAATTGCAGTTTTACATATTCAGACATGTATAGAAATTTATTAATTATCTGAAATATATTATAAAATTTGATCAAATTATATATTTTTTTGTAAAAGACAAATACTTACAACACCATTTTGTACACTGAAGCCGAGCTGGTATTTAGTGTCGGGCCTTTTTATTTTGACTTCTACAACTGGAGCGCACGGCACAACGGTCAGCTTGACTACTGTTTGGTTTTTTGAATTCTTGATGTAAGTCTGACATGTTGACAGAGGCAAGCCAACGAGGCTCACTCCGTTGATGGCAATAATTTGATCACCTGAAAACAATTCATATAATTTTGTAATCATGATTACCTGTAGAATCTTAAAAATAATAATGTTTCAAAATTAAATAAAAAAAGTTTAAGTGCCTTTTCTAATTTTGCTTGTATTTTTGATGAGAATAAATCTTTCTGACTACCTCTTTTTAAAACAATAAAAATAACTCATGTTTATGTTTAATAAAAAATCATTAAAAGAAAATAAGATTTCTTAATTATTACATATTTTTTCAACAACCACCAGTTTTTCCATCAGTAATTTTGTAAGGTTTCAAATGGTTTATTGGATTATATTCTTTGTAAACTGTTATAAAATCATTAATTTACATGTATTTCTTGTAAAATTGAGTTTTTCATTGGTTCATTCTTAAACACAATTCTATTTGTTTTATAAATATTTAGGTTAGGTTTTGGGTCTGGATTCACTATCCGAGAGTAAATATTTCCATTGTCAGAGTATCTGGAAACGTTTAGGATCATCCACTCTGAATGAGTCCAACCTATTATTATTATTTAACAATTACTAAAAATACATTAAACATTCAGGAGAATTTTTTATATATTTGTATTGCGATTTAATTGAATTTCGGCATACTATATACCACATAGCGGAAAGTCTATAATGGGGAAGACTGTTCTAGAAGATCTGTAGTATTATTAACCTTTAAACACTCAGTGGTTTCCTCACGGAACCGCAGATTTGCGTCATTCAATGCCCCACGGTCCCATACAGGAGTGCTTATGGTTCATTTCACAATCGGATTACATTTATTTGTAATAATAGTATTAAAGTAAGATTATGGAAGAATCTATTGTGCGACGAATCATTACTAACATTGGCCTTCTAGGGCATTGAACGACGCAAATTTGCGGTCCTGTATGGGACCACTGGGCGTTTAAAGGTTAATCTAATAGTATTAGTAATCTAATCTTATCTGTGTGAAGATTACAGCATTGCAATTTGCACATTTGATCTATAAATGGCAGAAATACTTGAGACAAACAGACGGATACACGAGTGTTGCCAGTGAGTATATACTGACCGATGTTAAGCTGCCCACAGCGAGCTGCAGCTCCTGCAGGAGCAAGGTTGGCGATGACAACAGTGGGCAGCATGGAGCCCCAGCCTGACTCCACAATGACCACGCCCAGGATCTCTCCCTTGGCCTTGGGCACGACAACTTCCTTCTGCATTTCCTTCTTTGCAAACATTTGTAACTCATCTCCGAATATCTCTTGGCTGTTAAGCACCTCCTGGTAGTCCATTTCTTTCACAAAACTGTGATCTTCAATTCCGTTGGCCTTCAGAAACTCCATGTACGCCACTTGAAAAGCTTGGCCGATGGATTGTGCAATGAATTGAGCCTATAAAAAGATTAACCAGATATTAAAATCATAAAATTTTATGACCGAACCCCAATAATTACTATTGTTCTCAAATACTCCAAGAGTAAACAAATTTTGAAATTATATATTCATAAAATACTATTTGAACATATATTATGTATTACCTCTTCGCTTTCGAATACATGACAGATCATCTTTGGAGTCCTGTTGACCTTGGGAGGGTCGTCCATCTCGTGAGGAACAAAGCGACGCCGTGCCATTAACACTACTAGGTCACCAATGTCGGCGATGTATGAAATGGTTCTCAATGCATGATCCATCATTATCTCCTTAAGGTCAGTATTCAACACCATTATCTTTTCGGTAGAAATAAATAAGTCTACTTCAGTACTCGGCTGTGATTCACCTTCGGGTGCCTGGAATACAAAATTATTGATATCAATATGACATTTTAGCAATATGACGACAAAATACAAATATTATATTGAGTTTTAATACGTTTTGTTTCTTATAAATGTAAAATTTCTGCTGATCCATGTATAAAATGCATAAAAAATATAATCGGCATAGGAGAACATTCTGTATTATATCATATCAGCAAATAATAACTCACCAATGCCTATGGGATCCATGGAAAGCAGAAAAATAATAAGAAAACAAGTTTTATCAAAGTGTTAATTAAATAATAAATCACTGAATAAAAGAAAGGAAGTAAATATAATATTACTCCACATATCTAATTTTTACGAAATGAAGACCTAATTTTTAGTAAGTTTACATATGTAACTACATTTTATGTGAACATGTTGTCAGTGGTTATTGTGCTCATTCTGCTTAGGTGGGTTTGTGTAAGTATCTATGCCATCCTACCATATTAATTTGAAACATAAACTCAACTGACACATGGACACTAGTCTAAAATGACATTTTGGGTGGGTCATTCCAATATAAGGAATACTATCATCTAAATAAACCGATAACTTGAAACCGAAGTAAAAACTAAGTTTGGCACTATTATCACCTTAATTGTGTATTAGGGAATTTCACATTGCAAGGGACGAATTTTCCAGGGCTTATGAAATGCATCAAATGATCATGGAAATTACATTCATCAAAAATAAATTACCATCGAAAAGAGAAAAGACTCGTTAGCGAGTAATAGAGATACCGGAGCAGATAGAGACGGAGGCAGGCAAACTAGCAGGTTTATATGATTAACCTTCCCCTTACTGTGCTAATAATATCCGAGAGCTCCGATGTTATGTCTTTTGTACACCATATAAAAATGTCATTTAAAAACTGGAAAAATGTGAATATTCCTAAATATTGCTTTGATTGACTATAGTTGAAGAGTATAGTAGATACTTACGATACATTTTTTTTACATTTCAACTTCAACCATAGTCGATCAAATCAATATTTAGGAACAAAGATTTTTTCTTTTTCGGACGAAAAAGAGAAAAAAAACATTGCAATTAGCTGCTACAGCCGGCACAGCCCACAAATTCAGCGCCTATATTGACCCGTGCACAGTCGAATTCATACTGACGGAACGTTCGCCACGCAAGTGCCCAGTTCCAACAAGTTTGCCTCGCTGCGCCGCCGCTCACGCAGATTCATGACACGGACACGTGATTCTATACCCAGTTATTTCACAAATTATTTATTTCCATTGCTACAAATGAATAATTTTACATTATTATAATTTTAGGAGCAATACAAAAATTGTGAGCTCAGTATCTATTATATTTTATATGGATATTCTCATTATTAGAGATGACTTATAGTAAATACATATCATCATAAAGCAAGGATTAATGACACCTTCAGTGTAGTAAAATACTTGCCTCAATAAAAGAAATAGCTCCACATTTTTGACTTAACAGTTGATAATACAAAAAATAAATTAAAAAAACTTAAAACTTCCAAAAAAAGTCCAGCAATGCAATTTATTAGGTGATTACTTTTGATTGCCCACCCGAATCATATGAGTAGTTAAATTTATCTGGCAGACCTTAATTTTGGTGACAGCTTCTTCCACCATATTCTTTTTGAGCCTCTTGCGGCGGCGCCGGCCACTGCCCTCCTCTTCCACCTCCACAGAACCCAGGAAGGCCAGGCGGAACACGGTGCCCGCAGGGGGCGGCGGCAGAGCAGGGGGCGAGGGAGGGGGCGCGGGGGCGGGCGCCTCGGGGCCCCCTCGTCCTCGTCCCCCTGCCCGACGTACACCCCGTCATATGCCGACACCGTGTTGTGACCCTGATGCTGATTGGTTGCCTGAACGCATGCGTTTGTATCCTATAAACCACAAAACGTGCCACTCTCACTGCTACCTCGCCGAGCAAACAAAATGTCGGTCTCTCTGAGTCCTCCCGCCGGAGCGTGAGGACTCGCGTCGCTACCCTCCGTAACTGCAACCGAGAGTAACGTCAGCCTTTGTGAATCGGTAATGACTAAAAAGCATCACCACATGCTGCACATTCTCAACATGCATCTACCGAGTCGGCAGTCGCAGTCGGCAAGCTTGAAGCGAGGAACAGAGAACTTCTGCGATAGTGGATGATACGTAACCGTGAGGCAAACAAAATATGATGCGGAACCCGTGAGTCGTGAATATCGTAACGTGAACAGTAGAATATATATAAATATATATTGACATGCCGTGCAATATTAATGAAGAAAGGTGTCAAATCAAATCAATAATCCAATGAAACGCTCGATATGATAAATAATAAAAAATGAGAATCGAGTGCATGGATGAAAGCATAATTGTAAAATAATATATATATATGAAGGTAGAAGTAGGTATAGAGAGTGAGAGACAAACATTCCGAGGACAATGTGAGTTGCACCGATAGTAGTCGGCAGGCGGGTGTCAGGCAACCAATCAGAACCCACCGCCGGGAGGGCTCTGTGAAGGGGTGGGGGGACACTGAAACAAAACTCTAGTGCACAGACTCTACACCGATGTTATAATACATAAATACAATAAGACTTGCAAAAAGTAACTCAAAAATATTCCGATTCACACAGACCGAATATAATTTTTAGAACTCAGTTTTCATCTTCAAGGTCAGGCACTATTCCATACCGAAAGACAGTATTCCACTATTTCATTATCTAAAGGGCAAACACTACATTACAGACCCCCCAACTAAATAAATTATTTTACTATCCAAGATATACTATTTTACATTATGAATGATATAAGATATTAAATGATATTTTCTTAAAATTACATTCAATTTCTAAGTACTTGTTATGAATCATTCACATGACTTATTACAAATAATATGTACAATTTACTGTTCAGACTTAAGAATTAAACTTGTACTTTACATTCAATAATAATATTTGAAGTGAATTCACAAGTATTTTGTTTGCCTGTTGGTTATTTTTTGCTTATTATAAAAATGAAATAAAATCATTTTGTGGAAAGTAAACATTACAATATTATTGTTCATACTGCCATAAAAGAAGACAACAAAAAATAATGGGTTGTACAAAGGTAACCACTCAAGGTAAGCTGACATTCTATAATAATCCAAAGCACATTTAATTTTCTACCCTCTTGCCATAAGAAACCAGCACCACATACATATTGTATACAAGTAATTTTAGAGAATGTGCCACCATTAAGCAATGTGCTATGAATTATTTTCAATTCAAAATGTAATATTACAATTGATTCAAACCACGCCTTAATAAATATTAAAACATATATAATTATTTACAATAATGAAGTTGAGATGGCTTTAGGAATATTTGATATTATAACTTTAAAAATTTACGAAGTGTCATGTTTTTGTTAAAAGAATTATAATTTGGTGTATTGCACTGGATAAACATGAATCCTAATACCGCTCCATTAGTTCTTATACAAGTAACTTGTAGTAAATGTAGTTGATAAGAAAAAAATAATTTAAACCATTTCTAAATAATTATATTAATTCAAAAAGATTTTAAAAATTGAGACCTAAATTTTATTCATTAATTACTTCATGGGTTTTTCATTGTTCCAAGAAAACTTTTATTTTTTTAACTAATTTTCTTTTTATAATTGTTGTATCATAAAACAATAAATTTCAAGTTTTTTAACCTTTTACATCCCACAGATTTTTATTTTCATTCTAAATTTTTTTTTTTTTTAAGAAACAGTGATGAAATAACCTGGTTGGTCATCCTACCCCTTCTCATAACAAACAACGAAAATGAGTGTCAATCAAACCGGGCAAAGAAAAAAAAATAAGATGAAATTTTTTGTTTCCTAAAACATAAATGCTGCAGAAAAGCTGCTTCAGTATCCGGAAAATCCCTTAAAAATTTTGATTGTAAAAGGAATGCAAAAAAGAAATATCGAGTGAAAATAATGAATTGAATATTGCGTGTATAAAAACAGGAATTGATATCTTCTCGGAACATGCTTCTCTTGTATGCATTTGCACACGCATAGGTGTGTAATGCCAGAAAGCCGTGAAGTGGTTAATCTATATTTTAACTTTATTGATCATCAAACAGTAAAATATTTTTGTTTTCATCCATATGTATGTAACGTAATGGTTTCAAAGTAGATTTATCGTGATCAATTCATAGATCTCATTAAAGATATTTGAATTACTAAGAGTGTCTTGATACACAAGTCACGAGCACATAGATTAAGAGACGATATTAAATTTATTTTGAATAAATAATAATTTGAGCAACTTTAAGGCTATCAACCGACAATACTTGATGAAACTGCAATAATATATTCAGTATATTAATACTCGTTTTAATAATATGCGTGGACCGGTCTAGAATAAATTATATGTGATTGGTGTGGCGCGGAAAGCCGACCTTGATTCTGCTGACAGCTTCCTCTGCCTGCAGCATGCGAGTGGCCTTGGTGGGCTGCCCCTCGCACACCAGCTGCGTGGATCCCAGGTAACGAGCACGGAACAGCACACCTTCAATCAACACTGCAGGATCGTGACGACCTGCAACGAGCACCCGACACATGAAGCACATCAAACAATACTCCTACCATCTTTTTGTAAAAATACCTAATCAAACCTCAGCCAATCAACTTCTGTCTGACACTACATTTGTCTCCTGCTAAGACAGTTTAGCATACTGTTTTGCAATTAACACGTTTCACGCCACTTAGGTCACTGGTGACCTACGCTGTTGTTGAAAAGGGCGGTAAGTAGGTTACCGGTGACCTACGTTTTTTTTTCGAACAAACAGTCTCTGTACGCCAGCGGTTACATTTCAATGTAATTTTAACATTGAATGTGACCTATATGGCGCCTCTAAGTCGAATGCATTAAAAACATTACGTGGCATTAAACGTGTTAAAAGAATTGACTAATATTATTTACTTCATGCATTCAGCCGATCATATTCATGAGAATGCATGAAAAAGCAGTATAGCTCTTATTATGATGCTGACAAGCAGATGAAATTTAAATGAAGAAGAAGAAGATTAAATATTTTCTTATTAATAACGTTAAGGTTATCAACTGACAATACTTGGTGAAACTGCATAATTATAATTTTAGAATAAGTTTTAATTAAAAAATGAATAAATTAAAAATATTTTGTTTTGATTCATAATTTATTTTAACGATTACATGTTTCGGCCTTCCTGAAGACCATCTTCAATAATGAAAAAATAAAAACAGGCATTGGCTTATATAGGTATGTAATAATCGTTGTAGACTCAATAAAAACATTAATTTATTAAATGAACAGACAATCTTCGCATCATCTCCTTTATTATATCCAATCAACAAATAACATACTAATGATAGATTCTTGAGAAAATAAAATAATAATATAGATATTGTTACTAAATGAACTACTTGTTTACCACTGTCTTTCTAATACTGGCATAATAATTACATTATAAAGTCGTTGATACTGCTTAAAATTATTATTCTAGGTATCAATCAAGCTGGAAAAAGAAAAAAAAAACAAAACTCCCAGGGACTAGCCATCATCAACACCGAAGAATTACAAGGAATTTTTAATTTAAGCACATCAATTTATTATTATAATATCTTAATACATTAAAATCATCTAATACTCAGTAATTTTATATTCCTTTTTAAATTGAAAACAAAAATTTAGTATTATATAATAGCTTAACACATTAAAATGACAAATATCCAGTAACTTTATAATTATATAATGCCTTTTTCAAATTAAAAACATAAATGATTACATACATTAGGAAATCTACATACTCGTTAATTTTGTAATGTTTTTTTTCAATTGTATTACCTTCACACATATACAACCTGTAAATATGTGTGTAGGAACTAATTAACTGTCCATACCTATATAAGCCACGGCCTGTTTTTATTTTTTCATTATTGAAGATGGTCTTCAGGAAGGCCGAAACATGTAATCGTTAAAATAAATTGTGAATCAAAACTAAAAATTTTTAATTTATTAATTTTTTAATTAAAATTAATTCTAAAATTATAAATATTTTCTTATTATTATCGCAGTGTGCTATGTACATTTCCAACATTAAAATGCTTCTGAATATAAAATATTGGTATGACAATTATTGCATTCATTAGTTTACATGTTTTCAGGATGTTTGAGAGTATGAATAATATGAATATAAGTATTTACGATATGGATGAATTAATGAATAAATTTAATCAATTTTTTCAATGAAAAGTTGTCTCTTGACAGTGATAGATTGAGGTATGAGTTAGTCAAAACTACAGTCTTTTAAATAGAGGCCATATCTAACGTGATCCATGTAAAAACAATTTAAATAAATGAATATTTATTATAAATTGAATCTAGTATTTTAGGTAAATATATATTTTTTCAAATAGGAATTATTTTTGAAACATAAAATATTATAGAGTAAACCGTTATTGTAAGATAAGTAAAACTGACATCGAAATGTACCTTGCATTTCCATGGAAGTCTTCTTTGGTGATACAATATGAGTTAAAATTATGTTTCAAAAAATATTCAAAATTAAATGCATTATAGTAAAATCAATACTTGTTGATATATATATAACATAAATAATGTTAAAACACTTAGTAATATAAGTAAATGCACTTTGTCATCTCGTTTTATAATTTGGAATTCACTATAGCAAATGATCAAGTAATGAATGACTATTAAAATATAATGATTAAAATTATAACAGTAAATCAAAATATTAATACATTAATTTATTTACTACAGAGAGTGGCAAAAAAAGCTGACGGTTTGATTACTTGTTAACTAATCAAACCGTCAGCTATTTTTGGCGCTACCTGTATAACCCTCTTTTGGAACAACGTTATGCAGTAGCGCAAGCTCAGTTAGGATAGTAATGGTTCTTTACTTCTTTTTTTAGAATGCATGTTATGACGGAATATAATTTAACAATGAATGGTGAAATGATGGTGTTCTTTGGCAATTTTTTTCAATGTCATAAACGTGTGCATTTTACGTACAACAAAAATGCTCATATATTTAGATACTCACCAAAATTTGAATATCCCCGTAACGAAGTATTGAAAAAAAAAACAAATACAAAATTTAAAACACAATTTAAATAAATTAAATAGATTTTATTTTATGTTAATTATCAACAATTCAGAATGGTACACACCTTCTTTATTTTTTCCTTTTTTCTTTCCATCCTTGTCCTGTAAAAAAGTAACTTCTTATTTAATAAATATAATCATAATTGAACATAATTCAAGCTCCATTATAATGACTACAATTATGAGTAATGTAACTAAGCGTAAAATATTTAAAAGCGCTTTTCAGATTGAATAAAAAAAATATATAAATGATGAATGTAGGAAATAGTATAAACTTGATAATATAATGAGTAGACCCATATTTTTAGCATTTTGCGATAGATGCGAAATAGATGCTTAAATTCGGAATAGATGCTCATAAATGCGAATTTTATAAAATATGCTAATAGATGATCATCATTATTGGCGAAATTTTATGTTTTTTTTTTTTTTTAATTTAATTAAACTTGATAATCGCTGATTCCTGAATAATTCAATTTATATTTATACAATTCCTTTTTTTAAGATTATTTTGTTTAATATGTTAATTGTGTATATTTGTAAGTATTATAAATAAATAAATTGTTAAAATGTATTGGAATAATTAATTATTTGTATCTTATAAAAATATATGCTAAATAGATGCTCAAATTAACTTTAAATGCTCTAAAACGCTAAAATCAATGTTTAAATGCTCCAAAATGCTAAAATCCAAACATTAAAATGCTTCAAATCGCTAAATATTAAAAAATATATGCTAAATATACGGGTCTCTAATAATGGAGTAAGCTCATCAAGTCTGATTGAAATCAGACAATATTTAACTCCAATTGAAGAAAAAAAATGATAAACGTTTCATATCAAACTAGAAATGGAAGCAAATAATAATTGAATGACACTTAATGGCTGCTCACACCAGCGACTTGATTTAAATGATTGTTAAACTTTTGAAGAAAAAAAAACAGAGCTTTGTAAACACAATAAGCTAGTGTGAAAATCTTTGCAATACTGTATTTGAAACAAGCAGAGCTATGGCAATTGTCATGTTTGTAAAAAAAAAGATTTTCAAAATTTGAGCTATCATGCAACTTGCATGGTTAGTGTAAGTAGCCTTTACAGTCATATTTTACATAAATATTCTGTAAATCTTAAAAAATATACATAAATTTACTGTTTTATGATTCTATTATAAAAGAAAGGTGTTTTAATTTTTTTTAAATTAATTAGGTACTCTTTCTCAACCCTAATTTATGGAACTAAATTAATATACATAGAATAATTGATGTTATCATGATATAAAAAAACTGATATAAGAAAAAATTCTGAATTCAAATAATTGATATGCGTTTTTTCCGTATGCATTAGATATATGTATAAATATTTTCTCTTTTACTTAGCATGCCATCCCGGCTGACAATAATTGATTAAGAAGCAATAAGTATCGCTTGTGTTAATATTGCTTTAGCATACTTTATAAATAATAAAATATGGTATTAATAAGTTGATAGAAAGATGGGAGAAGGTTATAAGAACTGTTATTTTATACATTTAGTTGAATATGTGAAATACATGCACATATACACAAAGCAGTATATATATATATATCATTTATATCAACTGAATCTAAACCAGTGTTATCCAACCAGTGGTCCGCGGCCCAGTGGTAGGCCGCAAAGACTTTCTGCTGGGCCGCAAACTGTATTCCTAATTAAGCGTACAAAAACATTGAAAATATTTTTTTTCACTTACACGTTTACAAATTATTAAAGTGATTGTCAAATCATAATAAAAATTAGTTGAACGATGCAACACTTCAGAGTTACATTAGTTTATCTGTAACATTAAAGGACTTAAAAAATATTAAATAAAAAGCATATATATTTATTTTACTCATTTCGGACTCTCATTATAGATATAATTATTAATTATCCAATTATAAGACAAAATATTTTGTTTGATTTCAATATGTATTAGTCAGATTTTTTTTACTGTTCCCGAGCAGGTGTAAAAAGTTTATGTAACACTGGTCTAAACTGAAATATATTATTTAAAAATTATAAAAATGTTTATTAAATACCTTTTGCATAAAAAAATTCTTATTTAACTTTACATTTGAAAGAATTTGATAAATCAGATATTTCATTAATACTTACCAACAACACAAACAATTCAATTGAATGTAATTTTTTAAATACGAGAATTATAACACATCACCTACTTAATCTTATAATAATATATAATAAAAAACATATATTATGTGAAAGTAAATATTATATACATCAACTATTACTTCTCTTGCCTATCAGAGTACAATACATGCATTCATAACCAATAAACAGCTGTGTGATAAAGCGCTAGTGAAGAAGCATAACAATTTATATCACAGAATTTCCCATGCATCACAAAAGTTCGATCACATTTCTAATTGGAAGTAGTGGCATGCCAATAATATGTATTATCAAATTGTTCTGATTTATATTGTGAGCTAATGATTTAATTTTTCTAGTGTAGATAAATAATGATGATGATTTTACCATTCGGATTATTTTAATGTTTATTACAATATTTTTCAATACTCTAATTCTCTCCACTCGATTAAGGCGGAGAATATTCATGGTCGATTGCGCTGTGCATAGAACACAACTGAGGTGCATAGTTCCTGATTCGAATCCCAGCGTCTGTCGTTTTTTTTTCATAAGAAATTGATGAAAGAAATTTTACGTGGATTTGTAAGTGTGTATCAATTAATTTAAATAATGATGAACTTATTTAGATTTCGTCAATTAGGCTTCAGTTGAAAATGAGACTTCCTAGCTAATGTTTTCACGGTTAAGCTAACGAATAGCATATTTTTTATATATATTCTAAATTAGATTTGAATGACTTGTAAATGATTTCATGTGCAACATGCCTTTTTAATGTACGAATTGTGAACATATATATAATATGTAACATAAATTGAGATTAATCATTCAAAGTTTCATGACTGAACCAAAAAAGTTTAATGCGACATAAAAAAAAACACGAACGAATACCGCAGTGGAAATATTCATTGCCAGAACATGCATTACAGATTTAATTATCTTTAATTTATAGTTCGTGAAATCAAAATAGGAAAATAAGGAATATTTGGTTGTGATGATTTCATTTCAATATTTTACATAGTTTTTTGAAATTTCATCTATACTATAATTTATAAATTATTATGTCAGAAAAAAAAATCAACATTTTTTTTAATATAAATATTTTTTATAACTATTTAATCAAAATTAAAGTATTATTTTCCTTTTAATAGGGTGGACATTAAGGGGCAACCAGCTTAGAAGGTTGAAAAAATTAAAAAAAAAAAAAAATTACAAATTATTTTTTATTACTTTCTATTAAATTACCTATAAGTTTAACCTATGTTTTATAAAATAAGTATTTTGAAATTATTATTTTTACAGTTTTTTTTTTTTTTTTAATGAATCTAAACATTTTTGCAAAATTATTATTAAATCTTGGTTCAAATAATAACTACATTACGATACATTATAACTAAACTTTTTATATCGCATCCAGGTTAATTTTCCGAGCCCTATTGTACACGCCAACTGTACACCCTAACTTCAATTAGCAATGTATGTCAGCTTATAACTAGGACAATATTCAAGAAAAACTTAATTAATTTTCATCACTTTTTCCCCTCTAAAAAAATCTCAAAAAACTAAAAAAACAGCCTCCTAAAGTGGTTGTCCTCCTTAATAGCTCTGCAATAACAATAGCTAGATTGTAGCTAGAAAGTATATTTGATTAGTAAAATTTCTTATTTTCATGAAACTATATTTCTCTGAATCAGACATCAGAACTGTGTCATTGTCATGCATTTTGAATGGCAACGTGGGCGTGAATTTCCTTTACGGTCGGTTCGAAGATACGAGACAAGATGGCGGTGTCAGATTTTACCTTCTTGTGTTTGGCGTCAGTCACGGGTGTGCTGGCGAGCGCTCGGTCGGGCGGGGGCGAGGCGGGCGCAGGGGGCGGCGCGGGGGGAGAGGGAGGGTGGGAGGGGGTCGCTGACACCGACACAGACTTGGCCTTCCTCCACGCCTACAAGAACCAAGAGCCAAAGCCGTGTACAACTGATATTTGACTGACGGCACTAAACACCCATTTTGTCGAATACGAAATATGCAGTAAAATCTAGTATTGTGACTGGGTTTAGCCGTGTGTGGCTAATTTCTCTGGATCAATATTTCGACCGCCATTGCAGGGAGTCACCTTTAGGGTTGACAATTTCATTGACGGATCGCTTTGTGAAAATGCTGTTTTTGGAGACCCGCTACTGGACGCACGCAAAAAAGCTACTTGTTAGAGAGTGGCTGAAGGCCTTCCCTTGATTCTAAATGCAACTATTAAATGTTTAATAGATATCAGTCTAAAGACTCCAAAGTTAGTATGATTCAGCATGTTTTAAATTGCCCTCTCTCTGGTAACACGTTGCTAAACACAAAGTACGTAAGAATGGATGAGGAAATGGTAAGGTTAAGAAATGGATTCTGCAGAATAGCAGACAACAGTTATGAGTGGGGATCGGTAAAACTAAAATACCACATAAATTGTCAACCCTGATGACGAAATATTGGTCCAGATAAATTCGCCGCACACGGTTAAACCCAAAAGTCGCAATACCAAATCTGAGCGTGAAAACCTACGAAATTATTTGCAGTAAAATCTCATTACTTTTTACCTCGGTTACTATGAATTATTTTACATTGAAAGTGTTCATATTTGTTTAACTGTAATTATTTTTGTCACAAAAACAGTTCAGAAAACTAATGTTAAAAATAATTTAATGCATACACATATAAGATCAGTGCGCTGATTATTTCATCCGTCTTTATAAACAACTTTTACAATGTGATTTCTCAAATTATTCTCAACCGACGCCCATCCGTACATATTTTTAATAACAAAGAAGGCGCATCTAGTATTAAAATCTAGTGCGTTTGCTAGGTACGAGAATTAAAAATTACAAAAATGCATTGATATTTTTAATATATCACAAGTACAAGTATATTGTACAACAAAAAAAGAAAATTTAGTTAAAAACTCTAGAAAAGTCGTCTTCATTATAAAGTATAATATTCTTTGTTACATTTAGATTTATTTATTTATATTAATGCAATAACTTTTGCAATCAAACTAAACAGATAAATTATTTGAATAATATAAAGGAATGGACCACTAAGTTAAACATTTAGCACACTTACTCACACATCCGTCTAGTAAACCATTACCGATTACTAAATACGTTTTAGAAGCTATCACACATTTGTACGAAGCGCATACAGCTACTATAAAATATGAACACATAAAGGTTTATGAACGCAGTAAAGAGATTTTTCTGTAAATTTTAGGGTATTGAAATGAAAATACAATCCCACCTAAAAATTCTTTGGTTGCAATATCTAACAGATTTCTTTTTTTTTATGTAATCACGTACAGGAGAATACTGACAGATGGTGATAGTAATTCTGAAGTCTCATCTGTGAAATTCTATGACGCTTACCATGCTGCATATGGCTAAGCGCTGCATGTGGAGTGTTGATCCGCCGACGTCATAGACTACAGCCTGAGATTCACGCATCATCCTTTATTATTACAGGAATTTACTATGAATGGGTGGTCTTCACGGGACGACTTTCGTCTACCAGCAATTTTGATTAATAGGCTATGACTGGCATTTTACGGGTGAGGGATCAAATTCACACCAACCGGGGGGTATTTTAGAGCTCAGAAATCGATTAAAAATCCTTATTTTTTAATCTCCGTCGGGGAAGGATCCCACGACCTTTGGCTTGCAAAGCAAACGCTTTGACCATTGAGCTATACCCGCCGGTATAAATAGATATTTCAATATTGCATGTATTTGGAATTAAGAAAAATAAATACTGCTGTGTGGACTCTACAAGTATATTTATTTAGTTAGATATTACTACCAAGTGTATTTACCTATTACTATTACTAAATAATTATGTATCACAGGCATTTCTTTAATTATAAATATAATTGTTAGTCCCACTTCAGCCACCGTGTTTTGATAAGATTTCTAAGTTTGGTCACACATATTATGATGGCTACGAGTATTATTGTTCTAAAGTATGTTGATTATTTGAATACATATGAATAGTTTTTTTTTTGATAAATTAAAAACAAATGATTGGAAATGAATGATAATAATATAACGGAGGAAAGCATTATAAATCAGTATTATTTAAATAGGAAATTTCAATCAATTTTGAGATTACCTGTGATATTATGACGAACATTTGTTATAGAGGCTGTGTTGTGTATAAGCGACATATAATTAGGTGAATAAGTGAGTTTCACTCCAAAGCGGCTTATTGAAAGTCGACCGATTGGTTGAATTTACAAATCTAACTTTGACTACACAAGTACCACAACACTTATAATTTTTTTTGTACATTTTTTCATATTCATTGGAGTATGGAAATCAAATAATTTTTCATTATATGTAATAGTTACGTATAATTTTTAAGTAAAACTCTTAATACAAGATACAGATTACACTTTTTTTTTAAATCTATGTTTTTTGAGTAGATGTATTCATTTGATAAATACATTAATCGTTTATCCTATTTTTACTAAATGTTATTAACAATCGAAAGTTTTAGTTTTAATTCATAAAAATATATTAACCTTTAAACGCCCAGTGGTTTCCTTATGGGACCGCAGTTTTCCGTCGTTCAATGCCCTAATACAGGAGTGCTTATGGTTCATTTCACAATCGGATTAAATTAATTTGTAATAATAGTATTAAAGTAAGTTCATGGAAAAATCTATTGTGCGACGAAACATTACAAGCATTGGCCTGCCAGGGCATTGAACGACGCAAATTCGCGGTCCCGTATGGGACCACTGGGCGTTTAAAAGTTAAGTTAATAATGAAGAATATGTTTTAAGGTTATCTTCTCGAATGAATCAGAAAATGAATATGTACAGAACTAAAACTATTTGTTTTGTTTTTATATTCAATATAAAGCGGTATAGAGCAAACGATAGTCTCTAAAGCTCATCTGAATTGTCCGTAATCTTCAGAGTGGTGAGTTGGTCTGTGACATACGATAGGGGCACCAAACCCATAAAGGCTCAAGAAACACACTGTGCGAGACAAAAACAAGTAGATCGATTGATGAACACCCACTCCAACAGTCCATGCAATAGGTCTTCACAAATGGTCACATTAATATTTAAGAAATAATAAAACACGCAGATGTCGTAAGGAAAGCTCAAGCTCAAAGTATAATTAGTTACCTTGTCATCGTAAAATCCCTGATCGTCTGTTCGCTGCTGGCCGAGCAGTCGGTCCGTCTCCAGGTCGGTGTCGGCTTCATCTAACACATCATTCACAACATGTTTAAAAATCGTCAAAAAATGATTAGATGACTAAAAAAATGTTCAATTTATGATTAATTTTCAGATCATAATCTAGCATAATTTTGAGATCATGTAACATAAAAATCAATTTATAAAATATGAAATACCTTCATCTCCACTGTTGGGTTTGTGTTCGGCCGACTCCAAGCTCTCCCTTGAAGTGTCACGTCTTCTAGAAAAATCCATGTTTAAAAATTACCATTCTCAAATAAGTTCGAATTATTAAACACATTGTATAGAATAAAATGATTAGAGCTGCGAGACTCTGGCGGTGTCCAATTGCAACTAGATGTATTATCAGTTGATATAATACATCTAGTCAATTATATTATGTTCATATCAAAACATAAATATTGTTTTAAAATATTATAATAAGGTTTATTTACTGGTGCATTGATGAATAATTAATGTGAGCTTATGATTAAACATACAAGTGTCTGTACAAAGGCAGACAATTGTTAAGTGACGAAGTCACATTTTTTTTAAATAACCTGTTAAAGTCAATTTAAAACAGTATTTATGTCTCGTTTTCTACCAGTAATAATATAATATATTAAATTAATTTAATTTAATTAAACCCTTCAAAGACGAGCGTAACATATGATCACAGTGATTATTATTGTGTAATTACCCATACTTTGGCCCTTTTTCTAAGTGAACATCGTAGCTATCACTCAATTTCAGGTAAAGTGGTTCTCTGCCACAGTTATCCTTCAGCCGCAGTAAGGGAAACAACTGTCAAATACCCTTGCGATTTATTTTATTTTCGGTTAAATTATTTTCATCAAAACGGATACTTCCCTTATTTTTAATTTTCAATTTTTAGTATAAGCGACCCTGTAATGACGAGCGTGACATACAATAACATATAAATGAAGTTAATAAAGCATGAGGTATTAAAAAAAATCATAGACATATTAGACTACATAATGATTGAATATAGCACAAAACTCATTTTGTAATCAAAAAAATGCTCTCGTTTCTGAAGGGTTAAATTGCTGTTATCAATAACAACCGTCAAATAACACATCTGTTAATAGTTATGAATTGTGTAGTAATGTAAATCAAGGTCTTTCTGTTACATTTTATTTTTTGATGGAATGAATGAATGTCTCAATTCAAAATTTTACATATTCAATGATCCTAATTGAATTCAAAATTGTCATAACCTGGGTAGCCACAGTACGGGTGGGGCTGGTTCGGGGGCGCGGACAGCAGCCGGGGGCAGAGCTCGCGCGCGACGCAGAGCCAAGCGAATGTCCCTTAGAGCCGCGGCACAGGCGGGGGCCTCCACACCCGGGACTCCGCCCCCCGCCCCGCGATGGGCCTCCGGCGCTGGCGGAGGCGGGGCAACTGACCACCGTCCTGGTGAAACAATGTACAAATTTAATGTTTCATTCAAAACGAAGTAAAAATAATGTTTCACTTGCTGAAAATGCACGTCTTTAGCTTTCGCATGATTGTGTGAGTGCAGTAATAGCAGAATAATTGAGTTATTAATGCGGATATTTACAAATGAAAATAAACAATACGATTGAAATAGTTCTTACCCAATGGATCTAATGAATTTAAATCAGCATCTGAGAGTCCACCGTTCGTTTTTATTCCATTTTCGAGTATTATTGAAGGTTTGACCATCTGTAAGTACAATAAACATGTAATGATATTGTTAATGTCAGTTATAAATTATTATTTTTAAGTGTCTGGTTAGTGATAAAATACAAGTAATAAAAAATATTAATTTATATTAATATAACATTCATTCCATATGGCAAACATAACCGATTACTAAAAAACTCTACTACTAGATATTACTGGTCCCAAGTCAGCTCTTCATACTAATGTTTCACCGAATTTAGTTTAAGTGGGATGGTTCGGCAGGGACATAATCACCTCAAAAACAAGCACAACAATACCCTTGTACAACAGTGATCACTCACATACACATCCATTCCAACTTATATGAATTTGTGATGTACCTGGTCATCATCTATGATGTGCGCTGTGGTGGGCAGGGGCGGCGGCGGCGGGGGCGCGGGGGCGGGGGCGGGAGGCGGGGGCGCCCTGTTGTTGTTGTCTGCATCTGAGGCATGTCCAGAACTTAAGCCATCTTCCAGCACGGGCATGCACGGAATGACACGGATTGTTGAGCAAGCATTGTTTGTAACTGAAAAATACAATATTTAAAATGATTTCCTATCAAAGGTAAGAAATCAACGTCATCCCAGCGAGCGGTGGTATTATCGCACACTTGCGGTTCTGCATCATAGAATTATCATAGGTGATCATACATATCACTCGTTCAATTGAATGTATCCAAATAATGTATTATGTGAATCACTCTACTTATGTTAATACATGTATATAAACATATAAAGTATAAGATACATATTATGGACTTCAATAAAGTAAATTAAAGAAGGGCTTAACTCTAATACACCAAGATCTCCTATAACACGGTCATATGGTTACACAAAAACGCCGTGTAATACAAATCCATGTAAAACGAGATTTGAAGTTCATACAAAATAAGGGTTTGCGTTCTAAGAAAAATCAAAGTTGGTTAATATCCTTTATTTCTTAAATAAACAATCGAATAAATATACATTTATGTATTTATCGACAAAAACTTAAATAGCATATAATATAACATTAATTTGTCATAGCTATCACTTAAAATTATATGTATATGACTCTTTTACTGCTTCATTTAAATTTGATCTTTTAGCTATACACGATAGTCTCTCGCCTTTTTTGAGTCAATTTAGATTATTTCTTTTGCAATAGAAATAATCTTTCTCTTTCTTACAATTTTACCTATAACTTTCGTTATTTGGGGGTAATAATATTTGTTTCTCTATAAATATGGCGTAAGAAAATATTTAATGTATGAAAATATCGATCAATAGTATATATTATTTATACAGTAAGACTGCGCTTTAACGCCGGGAATACATTCCATCAAAGTAGAACGTAATGCGAAACAGCGTTAAACGAGGCTATCTTAACATGTAAATAATGGGGTTAGATGGATAGAAAATCAATTAGGTATTAAATTTAATAATTATGTTTTTTTTAATAAAAATAAAACCAAACATTTAAGTCACTCAGATCATTCAGTGTATTCTGTGAATCCAATTTTCTCCCTTTTTGTCAAGAAGGCATCTAATGTAGTTTGCATTCTGTTAGAAGTTGTTGATGAGTGGATAAAGCATCTATAACACCCTGTCATACTTTTGAACTCCTGTCAAAATTTGGATAATATTCAACAAATTGGTCCATAATTTCAGTTATAGTGGTCAAACTACTTTTTACAAACGCCATCGAAAGTTCTTTTTGCTCTTCTTTGAAATCACTATTATCAATATTTTTGTTTTCTTCTTGCTCAGTTAATTCCTTGAGCTCATTAATAGAAAGACTTGATGCTGTTTCTTGAAATATTTCTTCGACATCTTCCACATTTACCTCATCTAAACCAGTTTGTTTTGCTAATTCCACTATTTCTTCCACTATTTCATTCATATGAACAGAGTGTCCAATGTCTTCGCTCTTACTTAAATCTGGCACTGCGCACAATTTCGGCGAATCCTCGGGTTGAAATAAAAGAGCGCTAAACCGAAACGACGCGAAAAAAAACAGCGTTAAGCTCACTGTAAATAAAAAAAGGCAGAAATCTAAGAACTACTAAGAGATATGCTCTGTTCCATGCGAATACCCTACCGCAACTCATCGAAATTGACAAGTCAGGACATGTCCAGTATGATTTGTAATAGCGCGATCCAGAGGTATATAAACCATATAAACCTGCCATGTTAATTCACTTGAAATTATTTTTTTGGAAACCATGTTATATAAAGCGTGTTGTACAAAAATATACCAAATTTATCAACCATGTTATATCAAAACCGTGTTATATTAAACCATGTTTACGAGGTTTTGGTCAACTACATTTTTATTATTAACGAGTTATTTTATATAAGACAGTGTACAAACATACTTGACTTATTATTTTTTAAGGGTGTTAGAACTTACTCAGTTCATTCTCCATGAGCATTAGCGACACCTCACTGTCTAAATCTCCACAGTTAGAGTCGCAGTCCGTGGTCTCGGGCGACAGCGTGCAGCGATGGGGCGGCAGGGGGGCGCCGGGCGCCGGGCCACTGTCGGCGCGGCGGCCGCGGGAGCCAGAGCCGCTGGAGCCGGTCCCCACCGACAGCTCCACCAGGTTCATCTCGGGCTCGTAAGGATCACACTCTTGCTGCAAAACCATTTACATCACATTCAATTTAAAAATTCTTCTTTACATCAATCGTTGTCGCATATCAAGGTTTTTCATCACCGGCCTGCAAGGGCTACATCGAGATATCATTACTATGACATATCTAACAGACAAAATGAATTAAGGAGGACAACCACTCAAGGAGGCTGTTTTTTTTAACCTTTTTGAGATTTTTTTCGATGCGTGATTAACACTTTAAGGTTGTTTTATGTATATTATTCAATTATTTATTTATTTATTAGCGTGAATTGAGTTCCAAGTAGTACATATATTACACAAAATAATATAGATATGTTACAAATATAAGATAAAATAAGAGGCAATATAATACAGAATAGAGACAGACAATGGATATATTTATCATATATATTGACATTTAATCAATTTAATTTTACACCCAGAATCGAAGTTCCAAGGTACAAAAAAAAAATACAAATAGAAGAAAATAAAAAATAAAAGTAACATAAAATAAGAAGAAGATGACACGTGTCAGAGATCACATATTATGAAGTACATCATCAAATATTTTAAGAAGTTATAGAATATTGTCCTAGTTATAAGCTGATATACATAGTATTTTGAAATTTAGGTCTAAGCCTGGGAGCGATATACAAAGTTGAGTAACGAGTAAATGTATAATAATGTAGATATAAAATAAAAGATTTTTTAGAATTTATTCCGCATATATAGTTCTCTAGACATCTGAGAACAAAAAACCTTTTTTCGAACCGTCTAAAGTGGTTGTCTCTCTCTAATCTGTTGTAAAATGTGCCCATTCAGTCACGCACCGGGGTATAGCAATGATAAATTAGTCCATAAGCTAACCTGCAAGCCAAGGAAGTTGGTGTGATTGTGCCTCGTGTGTGGCGAGTCTTGCGCCGTGTGCTGCGGGCGAGGCTTGGCCAGCCGCTGCCCCACGTACCAGCTTCCTCCACCACGAGAGTCGGCGCGCTCCTCCCCGCCTTCCCCGTCCAGGTCCCCGGCCTCTCCGTCTCCGGCCAGGACCATCTCATCATCGTTGCGCCTCTGATGCCGCCTCAACTCGTACTCCAGATCCTGAAATTAATAGTCATTATCATCATCATCAGCCCGTATCCGTCCACTGTTGAACGTAAGCCTCCCGCATGAGTCTCCATCCTCTTCGATCCTCCGCCTTCCGCATCCAGGTCACTCCCGCAATTCTTCTTATGTCGTCAGTCCATCTTGCAGGGGGTCGGCCAATGCTTCTTTGCCAGTTCTTGGGCGCCATTCCAATACTTTTCTTCCCCATCGACCGTCGTCTCTTCGACAGATATGTCCTGCCCATTGCCACTTGAGTGTGCCTATTCGTTGGGTAGCATCCACTACTTGAGTTCTTCTGCGTATTTCCTCATTTCAGATTCTATCTTTTAGCGACACTCCGAGCATGGATCTCTCCATAGCACGCTGGGTGACCTTTATTTTGTGGATAGGACTTGCTGTCAGATTCCACGTCTCTGCGCCATAAGTTAATACAGGGAGGATTCATCGTTAAACGCCTTAGTTTTAAGACATTGCGGAATTTTAAAATGAATAGTAATAGAATTATAAAAGAGCATAATTCATAAGCATTTTTCATCATTTAACCGATTTACTGCATATGATGACGTCTATAGCAGTCATGAACTTTACATTGAATTTGTAGCTTCATATTACAGCTTTATTCTACTATCATTAAAACATTAAGGTTTTCAACTGACAATACTTGGTGAAACTGTATAATTATAATTTTAAATTAATTTTGATTAAAATAAAAAATCCTACAATTTTTTTTTTAGTTGAGATTCACATTTATTTTGAACGATTACATGTTTCAGCCTCCCTGCAGACCATTTTCAATAATTATTGTAGACCATCTTCAATTCAAAAAAAATAATTTAAAAAATATACTACTATCATAATGTTACAAAATAAATTAACTATATAACTGAATATAAAATATATTTGATTCTAGTCAACAACTATAAGCAATATCTGATATATTTGTTTACTAGAAAATATATTACAATCTATTATATAATTAGCTCAAAAATTTATTAAAAAATCAACCAAAAAGGCGTCTAAAGATTAATCTTCCAGTTTTTACTAACAATGCAAAAGTTTTGGAAGAACATAAGATGCTGAGATCATTTCGATAAATAATATATACTAGAGACAGTAAAATGTAATAAATAGTGACTATTCCTATAATGATTATGTATAGATCGGCAGCAGGGTACATTCACTCATTGATGGCTCTTCCGTTGCCAATCATAAGATCCTGGGAGTCCATTCAGTCAGGTAGTATTTACACCCCTGTATGCAGAGTCATTATTTGGCTTAAGGTAACTAACTTGAGACCCATATACATAGACATTTCTACTACTTTCTTTTAGACTGATGAGACTTCAGCCCTCGACTCACCTCAAACCTGAAGAATTGTCTCTGCAAACGGGTGTTAAGTTGGTTACCTTCAATGTACTCCGCAGTCACAGTACTCGCTATCAGTTCAGGTCGTTGCATGTTCTTTCAACATCAACTTTCAGTCTGTTCAAATGGTTCCACATTTGCCAAATAAAGATTTGGTTAGACAGACCCCAATCTGGTAAATCAACAGGAACTATACTGTGGGAAGTTGACATGGATCTATGTGTAATTTGTTGCGATAAGCATCATCTAAAGAACGAAAAAAGTAGAAAATGATGTTTTTTAAACCTGGAAATCGTTGATGTCATCCAAGGTCCCATTATCTTGATGGTCAAGGTCACCTGGCTTAGGACACTTGAAGAACTCTTCTAGAACTTTCCTTGTTTCAGAGAATTCATACAAGTAGTCAAAAGTCGTGGAAGAGGGCGCCAGGCAGGCAGGGGCCATCAGGGGCGGGGAGGGGCTGCTGCCGGACAACACTCTCTGAAACATCACAAACATCCTAATTTGATAATTATTATT
Source organism: Glossosoma conforme (assembly GCA_022606575.1). NCBI lineage: Eukaryota > Metazoa > Arthropoda > Insecta > Trichoptera > Glossosomatidae > Glossosoma > Glossosoma conforme. The sequence goes on from JAGTXR010000336.1 coordinate 39,976, forward strand.
TACTTATATTATTGTTAAGATATCACCCTTTCATACTTGAGGAGTCTCACAATGTCAGTACAACAGCTGCGTCTGGAGCAGACATAATTCAGATTGTTATCTAACCTATAAGCATTTGAGTTAAAAAAAACGAATTCTAAGCTTTGTAAATACCTCGATTGGTTTGAATTTGACCCCTTACCCATTAAATGCCTGTCGTAGCCTATTAATCAAAATCGTCCAGTAAAGACCACCCATTCATAGAGAATTCCTGTAATAATAAAGATGATGCGTGAATTTCGGGTTGTAGTCTACGACGTTGGCGGATCAAAACTTCACATGCAGTGCTTAGTCATATGCAGAATGGTAAGAATCATAGAATCCACATATGAAAACTTCAGAATCAATATCACCATCTGCCATGTATTTTCCTGTATGCGTTTACATAAAAAAAATACCTGAGGGAATCCTGGTCGAGGTGGTCCATAGCGTCTTGGTGACTCTGCGTATTCCGCTATGGGCAGCCCTCCAATGACGCGGGGCAGCCTCCCTCCCTCGTGAGCGCCCTCGCTACTACAGCTGCCCGCGTCGCTGGACTCGTCCGAGGGCTCGTCCAACGGAGAAGACTTGCCGGTGTCGCCGTTGCCGTTCTTGTGAGCGGCGTTGCTGTTCTCCACGGTGACTGTGCGCTGGAGTCCGCTGTCCAGCTCGTTATCACTGTTCTCAAAGTCAAGACGAAGGCCTAGAATCAAGAAAACATGCTCATCAGGTTGTATTCATAGTCAGCCGAATGTAGGGAAAAACGAATTAATCAATTGTACACTTTCTGTTATCTATGTTTTTTTTTTTTGGAGCCTAAGGCCCCCGGGCTGGTCCCCTTATACCTGTGCTCGTTGGGAGCACTTACCAAGGCATTGTTTTCAGAGTACTTTTTTGTTATACAAGTAACGGGCTTTGGTGAGCAACACCAAACGTGGGTGTAAAAGTTAGTAGTTCAGACGTTAAAATTTGGACTTTTTGACTTCTTCTTTGAAGGCCGCCGCGTATACAGAAAATGCATGGCAGTTGAGCTCCGTAGATATGAGGTCGATATATCCAACCGGTCCAGGCTTCTGTTGGATTACGCTAAAGAGCCTTTGCCTATTTAAATCTAATATTGGGCAATGCCACAGAACGTGTTCAGCGTCCTGCAAGGGGCTACCATGCGGGCAGTCTGGACTATCAACGAGGCTAAACTTGAAGAGTTTAGCCTTAAAAATGCCGTGTCCAGTCATGAATTGACTGGTTCAATGGTTTGGAATAAGCCACGGCATCTCCATTCTATCGAGGACGGAAGGAAAGAAGGAATATGTGTGTCTACCCTTGAGCATTATCTATGTTTGTCAATCAATGTTTGTCTTATATGTCCCATATATGTCGTTAGATTCGCTGTCATAGATGTCGCACCAATCACACGGGAGACGTTAACCTGTGTTTGTGAGCAGGCTCTATATAAGGAGGAGGCCGCATGGGACCAGCTCTCTTTGCTACACCCTCCGTCAAAACTCTTCGACGCCCGTCTTAGTCCACTGATGCGTCTCTGCCGATTCTCGGTCCGTTTTTAAATCACCAACTGCCTACGTAACTCAGCAAATCTCTGTCAAAACAATTCTAGAACATTTGTCTAGTCAGTCAAGTCTCAATATTTAAAGTCGTTCATTAACTAAACATAAAACTCTCAAGTCCGATTACTATTAATTCAACTAAAATATTAACGTAAATTCTATTATGATTAAATGTAATTTAAATTTGCTTACCTGTTAATTAAATTCCCCATTACATTATTCAGTATTATTATTTATTCTTCTTCACGTTCGGAATGTTCATATCTCCCTTTCTTGATCATCCCACAAACACACACACCAACATCTTGACTACAACCGTGATCGCACACACACAACATCCCAACAAATATAAGATAGATATTCCGATTTTTTCGATCGATAATTCTTGGTGGTATTCCATAATATCAGATATAAATAAAATAATTTTTTGAATTTATTCCACAATATATTTTGTAAATGTCTATTGTTTTTTAATCACACAATTCATATCCACCTTTTCACTCACTCTTTGCTTTATATAGAGCCAACACTCACTTTACTAACTGACTTGAAAATCGCCATTCGACCTGGCTGAAACATGTCGTCAAAAAATATATTGTGGGATAAATTCTAAAAATCTTTTTATTTATATCTAATAGATATTCCATTTTCCGCATTGAATCTGATCGAGATTCTAAGCCATTTATCTGTTAATCTTAGATATCATTCTGTGAGTAACAATTCTTCTTCATTGAGCATCATCCATAAGAAAGATTCTCACTGAATTCAGAGCGCAGAGTAGGAAAGTATTACATTTATAGGTGTATCTACCTGCAGATGAGATGACAAATCATCGGTTTTTTCAAAAAAAAACCTGCTAGCTGATGACAAAGCGGTGAGTTGGAGAAACTACATGACACGTAACATACTCTCACCTTGCCAGTTGTCGCCAATGTCGTCAAAGACCACCACCTCGCCGCCGGCTGTGACGGCGATGGGGCTGCCCTTGTTGGAGCGGCGCGTGGGCGACAGCGGGGGCGGAGACTCGGCCGGCAGCGCGGGCGGCAGCGGGGGCAGCGGGGGCCCGCAGGGGGCGCAGGCCGGCAGGGGGGGCGGCGAGTGCTGCACGGGGAAGCTGCATGCCGGGGATGCGGAAGTCTCACGCAATTCACGCGGCCGGTTCGAGTTTGACTAGAATCAGTAAACAGAAAGGTTATTGCATCAATCTCAAAAAACACACATTTCCTTCAACTAGACCAGTTGTTTTTATATGTAATGATATCAGCTCTTTTAGGCTGATTCCGTAAAGCCAAGAAAAATTATCTTTTTTCTCTTATTTTTGTTCGCTCGTCTGACATGCACATCTAATAATGTTAATTTTAATTATATAATATTACGTAGGCGTTTGCATACGCTATTTTATTTGTTATGACAGTTGCTCCGTTTCATGTTGTGCAACTGTCATATTTAATTTGCTTTTTTGCCGCGATCATTGGCAGCTAGGCATGTCACAGTGTTCGGCAGTTATCAATTGACTGGCTCCCGACCGTCGAAATGCCATACCGGTCGGGCGTAGAAATAAAGTCTTTGGTAAAATAAACGCGAATAGTGAACCAAAAACAAGTTATTTGTGTTATTAATCCGCTCCTGCATCCTGTCACCCAGTAATTCGATATCCAATTCAGAGAGGAGGACGTCAGTAAATACTGATATCGAATACTGTTCTTAATGTAGATATGTAGATTCCAAGTTTTGTGTAGCGCGTTTCTCACCTCGTTCAGGTAGATGTTGTCATAGTTGGAGCTGTCTTGGCGCAGCTTGGCGGCGCGCGCGTGCAGCGAGCGCGGGCCGGGCGCGTGCGCGTGCGCGTGCGCGTGGCCGTGCGCGTGCCGGCCCTTGCGCGCGGCCTTGCTGCGGCTCTGCGAGTACACCTCGCGCCCGCCGGCCAGCTCGATAATCCTACTGTAAGACAACAAATCAGCTCATCAATTACAATAACAGACAGTCAAAAGCACATTTATAAAGTTCCTCTCGTCTAATGACGCTTATCCATGCGATCCTGGCAAACATCATCATACCATGTTCGCTACCCTAACTGGAGCATATGTCATTCACAAAGCTCTGTCAGCCGTCTCATCCCAAGTCAGCTACGCCGAGTACATTCTATGTATAGTTCCCGAGGGCCTTCCAGGACGGCGCGAGCCCGGGGACTTGAAAAAAAAGCAGCTGTGACTCTTGAAACTTATTTCAGGTGATTGATTTTTAATTCGTAAAGCCAAATTGAGTTAGAATAATATATTTTTTTAAATAAAATAAATATGAACACCAATATTATTGGAACCAGCCAGCCACTGGTTTTAGGTGTAGGTTTAATATTAATAATAACATTGTGAATAATATTATTATAATAGTTGTCAAAGACACAAATCTATATGTCACAAGAGGATACTAATAAAAATCGTAATATAATCATAAAAATCATGATATGAATCAGTTATTTTCCCATGTGGGCAACCGGTGTTTACTAAAGTAAATATATCCCCGTTGGGAAAATGGCGGCGAGGAGAACGCCTTAAGTAATCCAAGTGTATTATGGACCTAACATAATTATAACATTTTGAGAAATTAATTCGTAATGATATAATATTCGGAAGGGTCGTCGGGATTAAGTTTTCAGGGTCCGCGCAGTTGACTGAGGCAGGGGTTCTCAAACCAAGGTATAAAATAATGTAAATTTAATTAAAAGTAAAAAAAGACACGTCGGGCCTAGGTGGGGATATATTTTAAAAACTTGTGGAGGCTATTTTCATGGGAGATTGGCATGTAAGCGCGATAATGCGTAAATATGAGAAATCGCTATAAAAAATATTTTATATTGTTTTAGATATAACGGATCAACTTTAGGCTTTCTCGCAAATATGATCGAAGTGCAGCTGAAACAAATATCAAGATTTAAAATAATGTGTATATTCAAAAATATGATAATAAAATCGAGGTGATATTACTAGTCCATCATAAATATGTTATAGAAGGACTAATAACGTAATAACGTATGTTAGTCGAATCCAGCGACTGTTTAACCCTTTCATTACGGCTCGGTTTGAATACAAATTATACTGTCAATTATAAAACTAGTATTTGAAGCAAACATGTACTTATCTGGTCTACTTTCGAATATCACATTGGTGATTGTATCCTTTAGCTATCAGATGATGCATAAAAAACTATTGTAGGAAAGTAGCAAAACAATATATTACGTCATCCATTTTTAACGGTCGGGGAATCTTAATGACATATTGATCGACAACCGATGCGAAAGGGTTAAAAATCGAATGAAAGGCCAGAAAAGAGTAGATTTTAAAACTCAATCAGACATATAAGATTATCAATCAGATTAATTTTGCGACACCCAGAGTGTACGCCAACAGTACACCTTAACTTCAAAACACAGTGTATAGCAGCTTATAACCTGGGCAAATACCGAGAAAAATAAAAAAATAGTATAAAAATCAGCCTCTTAAAGTGGTTGCTCCCTTAAATTAAAGTAAAATAACACCCAGAAGAGTAAACCTCACGTTAAAGCAAATAAAAAATAAGTATAAAAATATTTTTATTTTGAACATCGATCACGTTTAATCTAATTATATCTGTCAATAGTATGAGATACTACCCAAGTATCTGATAACAAGCGATGGACAAACGAATCCCTTATCGAGTGCGAAATCTCGGTCTTTATTTTTGTGATTAACAGTACTAAATTAACATGTTAAACCTAGTAAAATAAGTATATATTTCGTATTTTATTATTAAATGCATCTCAAAATGAATTGTAAAGATATGAACATAAACACGAAAGAAAAATGTATTTTTCATCCTACAAGTGGCGTTTGAATTTGTATAAGTTTGGGAACGACTGGGCATCAGGGATTAGCCGCAGAGTGTCGCCAGGACAAACACGAATTCGTTGCCGATAAATTTCTCCGCGGTTAAATTCCAGAGCGGAGCTCAGTACGGGGAGGACTTGTAAGGCGCACTACAAAGCAAACTGTATGTAGAGAGTCGAGCAATATAAACCCAATGATCCCGAAATCCTCCACATCGTTCCCCTAACCTCACTATCCGCGGAGGGCTCGTCCGTCGTCGGAGAATATTTGTTTTTCAAATTGGAAATTCCTCTCCCTTTTCTTTAAGGGCGTATCAGAGCGCAGCCGCGCGAAGGAAACGTGAGAAATGTGAGCCCCTTTACTCGCTCGTATGATGACTGTGATGCAATAAAAATAATTCAAACGCGAAAATGTATTTTTTTTTACCTCAGTTCCTTAGTGCATATTGAAAACGAGAGAAAATACGTTTTCGCTGTCAATGTTAGTAAACAAACTCTTGTGAATCGCGACGGAAATAGAAAATATGAGTTTTTGAAAGTCAATATTTTTTTATTTAAAGTTACGAACGACTTTTTAAATCGAAAATTTTGACCGTTATATCCGAAGTTGGTTAAATAGAGGTCCGTTATATCGGGGATTAACTGTAATATCGGCAAGGAAAATCATTGATGTGTGACTGTGGAGACCTGTAGACCGCCTCACATCCTGCCCCATGTACCCGACCAGCTGCACATCACTAGACCTAATGCTGATCAACACACGGGCCGTCGATGTTGCCAGATGTTGGGCTGTAACAATTTAACGTCGCTGACATGTTTGTTTATAACTAACAGTTTTGAGGGTCGCGGATGCTGAGGAGGATCGTTTGACAGATGGACGTACCAAACTAAAAGGGCCAAAGTCTGCCAATATATAATGCAATCCGCTCTGATGAATGCCGCTAACAATGGAAAATTACAGAAAGCAGAGCTAAAAAAGTAGAAAGTCTTAACTAAAAATAATAATATATACATGACTACTTGTACGTGAGAAGACCAGTATGTACCACAGCAAAATAATGATTAAATAAGTAAATTCAAAATAGACTCGCCTTATTTTATTTTGACAGTAAAAATAAAGAATGCGGCTTGTCAATAAATTTAAAAGCAAAGAAAAATTGCATGAAATATATAGAGTGCAGATTTACACGCAGACAAGATAAAATGTGATTGTTGCACCGGAGCTCCGGCAAAGGCAAGAACGTTGCTGAATGTCTGACAGCCGCCTTCAGACATTTCCCGTGAGGAAACTAAGTTGCTACTCTAGAATACTACGAACGGTGAGTTTATGTCTACATACTCGTATATACGTATATTGTGATGGGTCGTCTAAGATAAATCTAAGATACCTAGAAAGAGACAAATATCAGGTAAAATGTTCTGATAGTATCGGGTTAATCACTGACCTTTATTAAGAGCAAAATATTTCAAACTCCACATAAAAACACAGTTACAGTCATGAAACCATAGATTTTAGTTTTACTCTGGATTCCGGTAACTATAAATATACTTTGACTTTATACAATTATACGTCTGTGAATTCTCGCATCTTGTTATTGCAGCAGTATAATAGGGTTTGATTATCTGTGTAGAATATTAAGGGTATGATGTTTTGGCAGCCTTCAGTCATGTAGAGTCAGTTAAGAGATACCTTTTCCTTTTAACCCGTGAGTGAGATTCCAATCTCTTTCGTGGGTTATTTATCTTTAGCACTTCTATGCAGCAGCCATAACTGTTCATGTGAGACTGGTTACATTCTGAATGAGCGCATCAATAAACCTTTCGCATCGGTTGCCGGCATATGCCGTTAAAGATTCCCCGACCGTTGACATCGGTTGTGACATCTACGGTAGGAAATTGGAAGTGCAGTCATTCTCTTTATCAACCTACATGTATTCTTTACAGGAATCTGTGAAGCATGTAAATAAATATGGTTAAATTTTATCACAGGAGCGATTTTTCTGTAAACCACATGTGTCAATGCCACCACATGTATGGAGTTACACAATGAACGTTTGTTAAATATAATAGTTTTTATGCATCATCTGATAGCTAAAGGATAGAAGAACCAATGTGATATATGAAAATAGGACAGATAAGTACATTTATGCTTAAAATACTAGTTTTAAGCAAAAATATGGTTTGAAAAATTCACGCCGTATTGACAGTACAATTTGTATTCCACCGAGCCATAACGAAAGGGTTAAGTATAATTATTTTTCATCCGGTGTGAGGCGGGTTAACTAGAAAAGTCAGATAAGATACGATAGTGAACATGGCTAGGACATATGTCCCGGTGCCACAGGAGAGCATAACTTAAAATGCTTTTTAGATGAACTATACTGAAATATATATAATGTAATCGGCGGAACTCCGAAAGACGGAGCTGATATGGTACAAGGCGAATACCATGGCGGCAATTTGTTATGACCATACGCTCTTGCTAGATATCAATGGGATGTGTATTCGGCAGCTGGCATATCTCCTTGACTGTGACATGATTCAAAATAAAGATTATCTCAAACAAATGTTCAACCTTAATAAATAAATTAATAATTAAACAGATCGCAATATCGTTACCTGCCAAGGATTAGATTCAGAATAAACGCAGCCCTAATTAATTAATTTACTAAAGATATTTTGTGTTGGCGTTCTTCGGTGAATTCCTTATCAAAGGCTCGCAGTAAAGCTACAGGGTCTAATGATGTTGTTTAATGAAGCGCTCAATTACGGAGAATTTAGCGACATCTTTGGGGAGGGGATGTGGAGGCACGCGTGCACATCCTCATCCTCAACCTCATCCTTATACTCATCCAGGATATCGTGGGTTTAGTTCAGCAGTAATCAACCCTGATCTAACAAAGAAGCGTCCGAAGAACTTCAATGTATTTTGAGTGATATCCGAGTTCCACTTAAAATATCGCTCCATAGACAAGAGCGTTTTTTTGTTGTTGTTGATAAAAAAAATAGTTTGTTAGCTATATGCAATCAACATGTAGCCTGATGAAAAAAAATACACCATGCTTTATTAACTTAGTGTCTACGTTACCGTATGGTCACGCTTGACATTACGGGGTCGCATTTAGTAAAAATTGATGATGAAGATTTAGTGAAATAACCATTTTGATTAAAATAATTTAACCGAAAATAAAATATTATTAATTAAATATACATATACTATACATAAAAATCTTTATTTTCAACGCGTCAATCCAAGCACAAAAATAACGGCAGAAGCGGGATGCGAACCGCGGACCTTGGAAACCAACTATGCCCAGGTATTCATACCGCTCGGCCAACTGCGCCATTGCTATGCCTAGACCGATTTATATCATTGTTATCATCGTACGATAGATGTCGCTATAGTATATATTCAAAGTATGTATATTTTTATTATTATTCAATCAGTCTTCATTTATTCACAAGCTTAATATTATTACTTTCCGAAAGTCTATTTATTTTAGTAAGTACCACTCGGGTCTCGAACCCGACAATAAAATAAATCGCAAGAGTATTTCCCAGTTGTTTCCATTGCCGCGTCTGCGACTGTGGTAGAGACCCTTCTTAACCGAAATTAGTGATAGCTTCAATGTTCAGGTAGAAAAAGGATCCAAAGTAGGGGTAAGTACAACAGTGACCATATGGTCACGCTCATCCTTAGAGAGATCTTCGAGTATAATTAAAAATCTGGATTTATAGGTGTGATATACATGTTTGAAATAAGCCAAGTGATTCTTGATATTATTGACAAGAATCATTTGTACTTCGAGATTTTTTATTATTTTTTATTTCTTTATATGAGAGCATCTTTTCATAATAGTAATAGAAATTTAGTTAATTAAAATAAAAGTAATAATTATATGACTGAATTGGTTTCATCTTCCTAAAGAGACACCAAAGTAGAAGTTTCGCATGAATATTGTGGTGATATCTTGGACTAAAGGTTGACGACCGCTAGTTAAATGTGTTTGCCGTACAGGGATGAATAAACACTTGAGATATGAAGGCTAACGCGTGCAAAAACACTATGGTCCAAAGTGAGCGCAAGTTCAGCCTCAAGATAATAAATTGGTTATCGCATTAGATTTCTACACTATGTAACAAAAACACCTGTACCCGTCTTTATTTTAGTGTGAACGGTAACAACGTAACATTTTAATTTAACATTTTTAGCTACGTGACATTTTCACGTGTTATTGAGACTGCCATTTGTAGGTTTACTTACATAACTAAAAAAACTATTTATACTTTGTTCATTTTATAACTGGATCTAATGCTAATAATGTGTATAATCAGACAACTTTCGTTAAATAATAATAAATAAAAAAACAAGATTTTGACATACATATTACATTTGATCCTTGAAAAAGTACATATTTTAATGTTCTCAATGTAATTCAAAATGTAAAGTATAGGTACACTTGAAAATTTATATAAAATGAAATAGATAATGATTTTATGCTTGTTAAGCAACAGATCGCAGAAATAAAAATTGCGAATCAGCACTCACTGAGAACATTGGTTCTTCATTTGGAAACAATCGCTTAATTACAACAAATATTTTTTTTGCAAAGGACTGACAAAGACTTCAGTAGGTGCGAAACTGCAATCTTAATTTCTACGATAACTAGTTTCTCAGCGTGATGTATGTTAAAAATGGGTAAAAGTCGAAACATACTCGTATTCAATATTTGAAACGGAACTTAAAGTGAATGCTAAAAATACATATATTAAGCTACAGAATTGCGACACTCGCATACAAAGCTACTATAGTCCGTATCGCAAATGAAAATTCGTTATTTTTGGACGGGGTTCTGTAGAGGGAGTGAGGGCGGGGTCCACGCCGGAGCCAAGTATGTAATATGATTTCTCTCAGGGGGTGTATCTAGCTAATTTACCGTGATAACTAATTTATCACACTTCAGCTAATCCGACTGAAGAGTTCATTGATATTAATAATCCTATATGGGGAGGAATATCTACAGACTGCCTGCATTCATTCCTTATCTTTCATTTCGTCATTTAAAGGCTCTATTCTAAGCAATATTTTTACTTTTTCGCTTCACAATTATATACTAGGAGTTCCCTTACTTGATGTTTGAAGTTTTGTGTTTTTTAAATTTTCAGCTTGCAGATTAAAACACTGTAGCCACATGAATTATTAAACTATTTGTGCAACGTGATAAATAAGGAATCATATACAAAATATAAAAACGCAAGAAAGTACTATCAGAAGGTTTTGGCCTTCCGGTGGACTATGTGATGTTCTCCCTAGCGAAAAAACGCTACGTATGAAAAGGATATGAAAAAGGATCTTAAATATAGCTATTGTGGGTGGGAGGAAATACAAATGTTGTAAGATAACTTAAAGGGTAACGATGGTATTAATGAATGAATTGTTAAAATAGAAACGTTGCTCGGAAAGGGTTAAATGGTAAAAGTGCAAGATGTATCAATAGAGAATGTTCGGAAGAGCATTGTTCATGACATTAAGAGTTTAAAAAACTGACGGACGTTTGTCATCTAAAGATTGGCGCCTTTTAATAAAGCTTTTTGATAGAAAAACTTAAAAAATATCAAGCGATCTGCTCTTCTTTGGATTAACGTAAATAAAATCTGTACATCAAAATATGTACAGGATTTTTATGAATATTCTTTTTTAAATTAATATAAAGTATTACGTCATACATTTCCGAGTCCGTTGTCCGAAACTGATGGTGAAAAGGGCGCCCTGCATATAATGTTGAGTGTTGTTGTTCCGTAGTCCCCTTGGGGCCGGCGGCTACTTTATGTAAATATTTACCCCGCCGGCCCTGTTGCGGCATGATGACTTGATCACTATCGCCCATGGCCTGGGTGGGGCCTTGGTGTTTAACAGGGGTCCACAATCTTTTTAATGCACCGTTTTACATAACATTTTTTTTTTTTTTGAAAACGACAATCCGCAACAATAATTGCACACTTTTATATGTATTCTGAAAGAGCGTGTTATTAATAAAAAATCACTGTAGTCCAATAGCAGTGTGCGAAAATTCAGTATAATTATATGAGTATTTCATAGTAATAATGAACTTGTCTTTAGTATTAAAATAAAGTGAAAAATATCGGTCAGTAAAAATGCTGTTGAGATGTACATCTTTAAAAAAAATCTACTTAAAAAACACCTAAATATCACTATTTGAAGCGACGAGATAATAATCCAACCTCCGTAAAAAAATATCCGATTAACAAATCACCGAAAAACATATATTGGATACTACAGCAGCTGTGTTTTCGAGGGCTCCGGCTTCTGCCTCGGAGGTCGTCGGGAACCATATATGTTCTCAGGTAGACCTTCGTATGAAGAGATGTTTTGGGATGAACCATGGACAATGCCAATTAACAGAACTGATTAGCGGCAATTTTTGGTGACCATATGTTGAATATGAAAAGAGATGAAATATGCCTCAAATACATACAGCAGTCTTCATTTCAAACCCAAGTTGTCATTTTTAAGAGCCATCAACATCTAATGTACTTAGAATATATTCAGTGGAGTTTGGGTGAAGATTTGGTTTGGGAAGAAACAAGGATTGTTGCATCTTACATAACTTTATGCTAGCAATTGTGGCGACCGTATTTTCCAACCTAGGAGGGAACATCAAAGAAGAAGAATAAATATTTTGTTAACATGAAGAGTAATTTACCTGTAAGTGTGATTTTAAAACGATTTAAAGGTGACGGACAGAATGGTATGACAGATTAGGTTAAATGTATTTTGGTCAAGGTGTTGAGCTTAGGATTCGAGAGAATCTGAGCATTCTTTCTAGTAATAGAACTTGTAGTAATCAGGCTCGATAAGACTGCGGTTCGTGGGACAAGGGTGGACACTCTAGGCATAGGTGGGGCTGTGAAACGAAGGAAAATCGTGGGCCCTTGCTTTAATGTACCTCGCGCGCCGGGAACACTTCGGCTTGACCTTAATTGCAAAGCGAAGCGCTGCGTATATGACCCTTGCTTCATTATTAGTCATAATGCCCCCTCCACAGTCTAATGACTCTAAATGCGATGAATTTGGACAAATCAAATATGTATTTTAGGACGTGTACAACATTATATATATACGAGTATATACGATATGACAGTATTGATGTTTGCTTAAAATACGAGTATGGTTCCCATTAACCTCTAGGGTAGAAATCCGAGAATTTGAAGAGGCGATAGCTGTACTATGCGAAGCAAATTTTTGAGTGATTTGTTAATATTTTTTTTAAGATCGAATGATTAGACGACTCGAGGACACCTAAACTTGACATAACGCGTAAGTTATCTGACATATTATGTGTGCAAATATGGCATTTAAATTCAGAGTAATGGGAAGATGTGCATGATAGAGCTTGGGATCAACAAAAAATAACACTTATCTGTATTTATGATAACTGTGTACTAGCATTTAGGTGATATTGTTTATCAGGAGAATAGTATATTTAAAATTCTTATATATATTACGTGTCACAGAGTGTATTATATACTCACCGTTTTTTCTATTATATCAGCGAATGGATAAACGGTTGACTATGTCTGAATCTTCGACAGACAAAACGATAAGAGTGGAACACCGAGAAAATGGGAAAACGTACCGTCGAGGATTGAGCTCAACAAGCGCCTACGTGTACTTCTAGATGCAAGTACTCACTACGATGAACGATATTATCGAACCATGAGAAAATGTATTGTCTTTTATAATACGTAATTAATTGATGTTGTCATAAAAGATTACCGCTTCAATTTTGGAAACTAATTAAACTGATATTATATACATTTAGCATTCTATATATTTTTATACAAAATATATTGTAGTCTTTATTGTATGTTCATCTACATTTTAATATATATTAATATGCTCATGTATTTTTAAGCAAATTACAGTTTATGATGTTATTATTGTAATTTAATTTTAATGTGATTGCAAGTGTATATGAAACAAGGAAACAATGCTGAAGAAGCATAAATGACTTTTTATAACCTTGTAAAGAGTATTTTGAATGCGTATTTTCCGTCAAAATAGAAAAGGAGCCAATGCAGCCGTATAATGGGTTCCGAGAGCAAATGGCTGCATAGAATACTGCGGGTACGATTGTTTGAATTTGTGAAGAATGACGACGTGAGAGAGCAGACAAAGCTCCATACTACAATCGATCAACAGACGAAGGTGAACCTGGCTGAAACTACTATATACTACGGATGCGACAGGATAGAATTAACTACAGCTGCCTTTTCTTAAAGCCTCCGGGCTTAGCCGTCTTAGAAGGCCGTCGGAAGCTATACGTAGAAAATACTCTGCTAAGCTGCGGCAGGCAGAGCTGACATAGAATGACGGCTGACAGAGCTATTATGCTCCAGTTAGTGCAGCGGACATGGTAATGATGATGATGATGATGACATATCATCAATTTAATATATACAATTTATGAAGCGAGGTTTCCATCGTTAGGAGACCCGAAGTCGTGTGTTTCGCATCAGAAAGCAAACGTAACCCTCCCTGCGTAGATGGCGACACCCCAGCCTCCCCCGCAAATGAATATTGCCTGTTCCGAGTGGCGTCATATGGTCGCCACGTTATCATTCCGAGCGAGAAACCAGCCAAATGGCGTCGCCACATTACGCTGAAAGCCGCACAAGCTGACGAAACTGTTGATATTTTTAAAGCCGTGCCGCTTCACGAAAAATACAAATGCTCCCATTTTCACCGAAGGTATAATATACTACCTTGTGTATATTTTATCATAAATTTATGCTTATAATAAATTATATACAGTTTTCATGAATACTCGTAAATTTGTTTTTTCAACGATAATAGCACATTGTAAGCGCGGTTTTCGTTAGACAACCTGATATAAGAAACATTGGACACAGACGAAACCTTGGATAGGCTACCGTCATTTCTTATCACGTGTAGTTGGTCCGATTGAGCCGCCTCTTAATAACAAATGATGCAGGCTTCGGGAGCGTCAAACAGTTTATTCGATCTCCTTGAAAATTATGATTACCAAATTACGTAAAATATGCATTAGACAGTATAGCAATATATTTTTAATTCTCTGTGTTCCCGCCTTGCAGGTTATCGGGAATCATGTTTGTTCTCAGGGAAACCTTCGGTTACATAGATGTCCTGATATCTGACAGAAATAATGATTTATGGTGACATTAAACTATATACTCGTATATATGATGGAAAATTAAATTGGCGCCTTAAAGATAAATTACTGGAATGAAAAAAAATATAATAATAAAATTATTTGAAATCTTGGTTTTAATACTTTATTTGAATTGTTATAGGTACTATACATGTTTATGAACGAAAAATAAAAGGTACTTATAACTAGATCATATATTTGTTAAACTGAAAATACTCGTATCTACAAGTGTTTAATTTCTTACTTTATTTGAAGCCTTTACGGTTTATGAACCGTAATTATTATTCTAACGGTCTTTTAATGGAAGAAAAACATAATTTTATGCAATATATTCAACATTGTCGGAATATTTTATATGAAAACCAAACTGTACCTGAGAGTAAAAAAACTTGATTCGTGTTATCATTGATACAGTATCCTAAGAGACTGATTGTTTTAACATTACATTTAGGCCTTTGAATGGTTTCTTACCGTAAGAACGTGTAATTAAGACTAACTAGATGTTATGTCAATGATATCATAAATGTATATTACTCATTTCCGCTAAATAGCACTTGTTTATAATAAATAAGTTTGTATTAATGTTTTACTGTTTTAAAGTAGAAGGAAAACTGTTGAGCTTAAATATTTAAAATATGCAAAAGTTAAAGGTTAAATAAAAAGTTACACGACTAGATAATACAAAATACTAGTAAAACACTTTTTTTGGGATCGTGCCAAATACTATGCATTTGACCCTTTGTCTCCTTCGTGAGAGGTCAAGCAAACACACATACAGGCGGAAAGAAAAAATACATTTTTATAAAATTGCGATTACTGATAATGATAAATAGAACAAATATAATAATTATTTCATTTATCTAAAGGGCCATTTATTTTAAAAATGTCAAGAAACGCAATTTTAATATTATATCTTACCGATAATACATATAATGAAGGTATTTATAGGTAGAACTTACAAATAAAATAAAACACTTAAAAATGTTAATGGGAAAGAAATGAATTCGCATCTCGTTGATGTACTATTCTAAGAATAATGAATTTCTCTTTTAAGACTGATATGAAATATTTTTTTTACTCAGACTAACGAATCAGTGAATACTGTTTTGTTTGTTAAGATTAAATTAGAAATAATATTTGCTCAGATAACAAATGCTCAAAATCTTTGAAACACAAAAGACTAATTAAATTACCAATAAAGACAATATTGCGGCCATTACTACAAATTTTGTGTTTCGTATTTTATGAAGTCACTTCTGGCAAATACGACATATATAAGAAAAACATGAAATATGAAGAAAAAAGAATTGTGTTTTATTTCCAAAAAATTTCATGAGGCTGTTACTGATAAGCACACAAAACACATTTCCAATACGTGCCCGTACTCCGTGACCAGGCCGCATGTAAGAGTATCAGACATTGAGACTACGCCTCTTACCCATTCTAACTCTTTAGAGATATCTAGCCATTAAAAAATCATGACATGTA
This sequence comes from Glossosoma conforme, assembly GCA_022606575.1. Taxonomy (NCBI): domain Eukaryota; kingdom Metazoa; phylum Arthropoda; class Insecta; order Trichoptera; family Glossosomatidae; genus Glossosoma; species Glossosoma conforme. The sequence continues at coordinate 56,124 of JAGTXR010000336.1, forward strand.
TACTAAAAAAAGAGCTAGAAAGTAATTTTTAATCTGAATCTAAGTACGCCCAATTTAAAATATATAAAAGTTTCATTCCTTATTTTAACATGGATCATAATAAGCACTGTTAAACCACTTGTTATAAGACCGCAGTTTCGCGTCAATGAAGGCATCATCAATACCCAACGTGTGTAAGCATACTGATGTATAAATAAATAGTTTAAAAATGTGTAGAGGTGCGTAGGGAAGTAGCAAGGGAGGATTGGTGGAGTTTAAGGGTGTTAATGAAGGAGTTTAGATCTGTGTATGTAAATTACTAGAGTTGTTATATTTAAAATATAATGTAATAATAAATTTAAATAAAATATATTAACTTTATTTATTAAAAATATAAAATAATAGATAGTTAAAAATATATGTGAAATAAGAAGAGTTAATTTTTAGAGAAATTACAGCGTCAGCAAAATGGTGACGACGGAATACCAAGGTTCCGGCACTGAGGATAAATTCAAAGACCGGAGTTGAATTGGTACTGATTTATTTGATAACATCATTTTTTATATCTTTGTCTATAACACGAGTAAGCATTCTGTATTTTATAAAATTAATATTAATAAATTGATTTTCATACACCGCAAATTCCTACATACCTGTTGTTTTGTACCTTGATCCCTTCAATTTACATAGAGTGGCAAAACATTGTGATGGTCAATGCCCTGTGACACAGGGCCTGTGTCGTACCCGACTGTATGAATCGACAAATTCGAGCTAAGATAGAGAATTTGATTATAATTGGAAAATTAATACTTTTAAGTCTTTTGGGTGTTTTATACAAAATAATTATGTTCAAATAACGTTTTGAACACTTTTAAAAAAGCACCATTCATTTAATCACAAGTCTTCAATATAAAAATGAATGAGAGATTTCGTAGAGGAGTACCTGTTACGAGATTAAATAATTCGTTATTTCTACAACAGTACAGCAATTTTCCGATTCCGTAGTTGTATGAAGAGCAGAATTAGATCTGGGGAAGTAATCCGAAAGAAGTTCTACCTCAGTAAACTTTCGCTTTGCAAAGATCCCCCATTCATTGATATTCATCATTAAATTATTACAAATTTATTACTTTCCCGTCCGATGGCAAGGTAACGATGATGGAGCCGGTGAGGGATTATAAAATATAAATGAAATTCGATTGAAACAAACGGCCGTTCGGGGGAAACTGTGCCGAGGAATCCTTCAGATTTATCGAATCCCATAATGCCGATACAATATAATTAAAAAATAATTTCACCTTATTACTGGAAAAACAATAAGATTTTGGCTGTCCGTTTACTCTTTTCTTTTATTTTGTTAGTATTCAATATTGCCCTGAACACTAAGGTGGTTCCCAAGTCTCCACCTAATTGAATTATAATTTAACGTCAATGCTTTTATTTTAATTGATGATGTAAAGGATTGCAGATTTTCAAAAAAAAAAATGATAATTTTATTTTTGCATTTTGTACTTTTTCGCGAAGCCATTCTTAAGTGTGCTGCCAAAAACAAAAACGATCATATTCCTCCATGACCAGTCGACCGAAAAAGAATCTAAAAAAATCAAGCTCTTTCATTACGGCTCGGCGAAATACAAATTAAACTGTCAATTATAAAACTAGTAATTGAAGCATAAATTTACATATCTGGTCTATTTTCATATATCACATTGGTTCTTGTATCCTTAAGCTATCAGATGATGCATAAAAACCTATTCTAAGAATGTATCAAAACGAAATATCACGGCTACCGATGTCAACGGTAGGAGAATCTTATACGGTATATATCGGCTACGATGCGAACAGGTTAAGGCATTTTCTCTCCTCTCCTTAAAAAAAAAACTTGATCATTGAACACTGAAATATTTTTCTGATGATAAAGCCGCACTCTATGCCAGTTCACGGGCTCTTGCCCCGGAGGGTCTTGGAAAACAATCTATGTTCCAATGTGGACACTCGGGTATACGGGTGTTCTGGGGCAAGGTATAGACCATAGGTTCCCAAACTTATTTCACTCGTGGACCCCTTGACACGATTTTCGGTTATCCGTGGACCCCCTGATCATCATCATCATCATCATCATCATCATCATCAGCCTGTGTCCGTCCACTGTTGAACGTAGGCCTCCCGCATGAGTAGGCCTCCCGCATGAGTTAAGCCTCCTGCATGAGTAAGGCCTCCCCTTGATGATATTGTGGCTTTTCGGTTGAGCCGTGTGTGGTGAACTTCTTTCAACCACCATAGCAGGGGTCTTCTTCAGGATTAATAATTTATTTAGTTTTAAGTTGGTTTATTCAGATTATACATTTTTTTATCTTTAAAAATATATTTAATCTGAATAAACCAACTCAAAACTAAATAAATTTATTAATCCTGAAGAAGACCCCTGCAATGGTATCGAAATATTGGTTGAAGGAAGTTCACCACACACGGCTCAACCCAAAAGCCACAATATCACTTCAGGTACATATCCTTGTTCTCATTGTTATGTGACGACGTCAGTTCTGTTTGTTAATAGTTTATAGAACTTTTTTACCTTTTCGATCACTTTTTTATATCAGTGATCGCTTTAATTTCCCGAGGCAGACTATTGAAGTTTACTACTCCATTATATTTGTAACAATTTTGTAAATTAAAATTGTAACGAACCCAATCATAATTTACGATCTGTTACAACTAGGCGAAAAATAAATGCATTTAATGGGAGGGATGAACTTGATAATTTAATAATAGTTTTTCAACATTTGGCATCAATTTCGTGAGATTTAATCTCAAATCTCCTCGTTTGATGATATCCAGTTTGTTTCTTTTTTTTGTTATGAGATTGGCAACTGCACTGAAACCCCTTTCCACTAGGTATGAAGATGGAAAAGCAAGTAAAAACTTTCTCGTAATATTCCACAATGCGGGATAAGTGACAGGTATGTCTTTTTGAAGCCAGAATTGCTGATATCCTTTATTAAACTGTGCTTTGAGTTCTTCGTTAGTTGATATTCCGATTATTTCCTCTTGTAATATGACATTTGTTTCTTCAATGTCACCACCATATGGATTTATTATCCACTGTGGTATTTCCATGATCAAAATATCCTCAAACCTTGTTTCAAAGTCTGAATATAGGGCATTTAAATGTTGAACGTAGGTTGAAACATCGTCTTCCTGGCAGCTTATCTGCGACAGATTGGGGAACTGGGAAAATTCGCCCCGTTCAATATTTTGCTTCCTTAGCTTTATTCTGGCAAGAAACGCTGAAATGATGGACTTTGTTTGAATCAAATTAAGACTGTCACCTTGTAATTGCAAGTTAACCGCATTAAATTTAGCAAACAAATCTGTTAAATAGGCAATGTCCGTTTTCCACATCATTAAGTTTTCTTTTAAAATTCTATCTTTATCATCCAGAAACTCTAAAATAGTGTCAAAGAGAGCAAAAAATCTTGTTAAGCACAATCCTTTCGACAGCCAGTGCACTTTGGTGTGAAGGAGTAAATGATGAAAGTTCTCATCATTTTCGTCACACAACTGCGCAAATAGCCGCGTATGCAATGCATTGATTCGGATTCGGTTTACAGTTATAGGTCAATACAGTAGGTATTAAAGATAGATTCTGTGTCCCAATTGTAAAGTACCCTTGTTTATATACCCATGGACCAAATTACGTCAGTCTCGCCTTTCTTGATTTTGGCGACAGGCACATTTTTATTGTTTCCTGACCTAAATAGAATTTCAGAAAAAGGGTAACTTTTATTTATTTATTGTTTTACAATAGCCAAGCTATCTCGTAAAAACATACGTGATAATCGTGTGAACACATAGTGCAGTGTGGTAATTAGAGATACTCATAATACTTTATTGCATTTTTATGAGGGTGTTATTTAAAAAGAGAGATGTACCCTATTGTATTAGTTCTCCTCTAAGGCTCCAGAAGAAATCGCACTTCAAATTCGTGTCAGAACATTAAAGCTGCGGATTATAATTTAATAGTATTTGAAAAAAAATGCACTTTACTTATATTTAATTGCTCAATAACGCTTAACTTTTCTCTGGAAGCGAAAACTATAAAGCAATAATAATTAAGTAATTTGTGTTCTTCGGTATCGACGAGTAACGAGATCCTGGCCAGATAACAAAATTAGACGGAACCGGTGGTGAGATGCGATTCGCTTTGTAGACCTTCATTTAAATAAGGGTTGGACTCCAACTCGTATTTTAATTATTTTTGTCTCAGGCTAAGAAATTAATTGTATGCACTTTAAAATATGTACATCACACATACCTCATTTATATATTGCTATTTATTGTAACTTCCAAATTAATACTGATATGTCAAAATTTCTAATAATTTTATATTGAACTCTCCGTGGACCCCCTAACGATGTTCATGGACCCCCAAATCAATTTTAATTTTCCATGGACCCCCTGGATGATCCCATGGACCCCTGGGGGTCCATGTGGACCACTTTGGGAACCACTGGTATAGACAATCTGAGCTTACAAACTTGTTAAAAAACGGCAATTTGCGGTATCTATATGCTGCAGAGAGGCGAGCCCGATAGATCGGTCACATCATGCGCCACTATGGTCTTCTTCACGACATTGTGGAGAGGATGGTTGAGAGTAGCAAGTGTTCGAGGACATGAGTTGTAGCTCTTATGCCGAGCTGAAGAGTTATGCGGAGGACCAAGAGGAATGGAAATCGAGATGCAAGATTCTGTTGCTGTAAACCAATCCACCGGGTTGATACTACGAAGATAATAAAGTAAGTATAAGAGAGATGCCAGTTCTTGCCCAAGAACTGGCAAACGAAGCATTGGCCGACCCCCTACAAGATGGACTGACGATATAAGAAGAATAGCGGGAGTGACCTGGATACCTGGGACGGACACAGGCTGATGATGATGATGAAGAGAGATGTAAGGACCTGTCTGTGGTGTCGGAGTCCATGGCGCCGAACGCGTTGATGACGTTGTTGGTGGCTAGGTCATGGCGGCGGTCGTGGGCGCGCGCGCGGCCCAGCGGGTTGAGGTTCACGTCGGCGCGCGGCCGGCACTTGGGGAACAGGCGCGTGATGAGCTCGGGCCGCTCGCCGCCGGGGCTCGCGCTGCCGCTGCCGCTGCCGTCGCTCAGCGCGTGCAGCGCGCCGAGCACGTTCAGCCCGGGAGAAGGCGCGCTGTCCGGCGGCGCGGCGCCACTGGCCATTGCGCGCTCACCGCGCCGCGCCCTCTACCCGCATCTGCAACAACAAACAATCTTACATAAGCAACTATTCCTTGAAGATAACATATATCAGCTAAAGAATATAACTCGAGAATCAGGTGATGATTTGCAGAGCTTCTTAGCGGCGACTGCTGCATTTAATCCCTCTTGAGCGTGTATTGAATATAAGCGATCACAAACCGCCGCCATAAAGGCCGCTTTGGTCCTCGCCTCATCCCATGTCAACTTTGCCTCCCATAGTTTCGCCAAGTACATTCTATAAATATATTTTATGTAAACACATACAGGAGAATACAGACAGATAGTGATGCTGAAGTCTCTCACCTGCGGATTCTATGACACAAACCATTTACATATGGTTAAGCGCTACATGTAGAGTGTTGATCCGCCAACGTCATAGACTACAGCCCGACATTCACGCATAATCTTTATTATTACCGGAATTTACTATCAATGGGTGGTTTTCACGTGACGACTTTCGTCTACCACCAATTTTAATTAATAGGCTATGATTGTCATTTTACGGGTGAGGGGTCAAATTCAAACCAACCGGGGGTATTTTAGAGCTAAGAAATCGATTAAAAAACATTATTTTAGTCCCAGTTAGGAATCGAACCCACGGCTTTTCGCTTGCCAAGCAAACACTCTGACCATTGAGCTATACCCGCCGGCAAATATATGGTTTCTGGCGGCCTTCCAGGACGTTTAACACCTCTTTAAAATCGAAATTATTTAATATGCATTAAATAATTGAACTAGAGTTGACCCATATAAAATTCTTAATTTTTGTTGTACACTTTATTATTTTGTTCAAAGTTGCTCTTTGAATTATTTTTTAATACAAGTTTAAAATGTTTTGTAAAAAAGATGTATAAGAATACTTTCACATCCCAACTGTAAATGTTTTCTTCGTATTTTCAGCAAATCTTTCAAAAGTAAGTACACAAGTATATTCAATAGTGTTGGAAGAATTCCTTAAATTACAAACTAAAAGAAGTTATTTTAGAAGTCTGCGACAGCCCGATATAACATTACAGATGTAAAACGTTCAAAAACAAAAATCGCAAGGCTTTTAAGAGTCAGTTAATACCAAAGTTGTTAAGAATATTACTTTCGCGAGATAAGAATGTTTCCAAATGAATTCAAATCAAAATACGATCCTTTTGTAATTTTTAATGAATCAACATTTAATAGTATTCTAAAAGAGCGAGGTTGAAAAATACAATTTTAGAATATTTGAAAGAGCCAACAAAGTATTACAAACAAATTGTTAACATTAATAAATTTACTTTTTATTATAACTTTATTATCACCTCAATATAATTTTTTGGCTATTATTGAAAATAATAAAAAAAGATTAATACTATCAAGCACACTATATTACACATACATACTCGTATATATTATTTCAGTAATACACGTAATATAAAATTAAGGTTTTCTACTGACAATACTTGGTGAAACTGCATAATTTTAATTTTAAATAAATTTGAATTAAAAAATTAACAAACAAAAAATAATTACTGTTGATTCTGTTGTCTGATGTCTAGAGACTATCTTCAATAATTGATTAATAATTATTGAAAATGATCTCTAGAGAGGCCGAAATAGTTTTAAAGAAATGTGAATCAAAACTAAATAATTTTAATTTGTCATTTTTTAAATAAAATTAATTTAAAATTATTACACGTAACATGAAAAAACGAACATAGATTTTGTTTTTTAAAGAATAATTTTCCGGTGATTAGAATTAGAAAAAATTTAATCCCTCTCAAAATATAACTTACTTCATTTACATAGGATGACATAATGTAAAGATTGCTTTTTTTTCATTAAAATAAAAAAATCAGCTCATTTACCAATTTTCTAAATATAAAAATACATAATTCATTATAAACATATATTTTTAAATCTGTACTTCCTTTCAATAGACGAACTTGTGCAGCATCTTATGCATACTTCATTGCGGATGTTAGTAAATATATACTCGTGTATATAATTATGTTTACCTGAAAATTCATTAAGTTCGCCTGAGTAGTTTATGTGCATATTGCGGTTGAAACTGAACACGGGTAAGTAAATACTAGGGCGTTTATATGTACATACACACTATTATGTTAAATACAGGTGTATATCCACTACAGAGCACTAGTCATCATTCTCAGATATAACGTGTTGACCCAAAAAACGTTGTTGAAACGTAAATATATTGAATTGATGAGTCGGTTATAAGATGCCTGTATTATCCACATTTTTATATTCGTTTGCAATTTCTGACATCTAATGAAAATACAGTGTAAAATGAACGAATTTCGATAGCAGTTAAATGCGCAGAATATTAAAGGGTACTATGGTTTGACTTTGTTAGAAATAACAAGGTAGGGGAACGGAAATTGTAGCCTTTCGCAGTACAGTAGGAAAGAAAAAGACTATGGTGGATGACATTAACATTACAATATGGCGGCAATACGTATTTCAATTATTTATTTTTTCCCTTACACAAACATTACAAATTTGAACAACTCAATTGATTTGTAAAGTACAATAAGTATTAATCCATTTTTTTTATTAATATATACAAATATAGGATCTTATGATTAAGTACTAAGACCAAAGTAATAAAGACAAGCAACAGAAGGTCCCAATGCTCATCAAACAGACGACGCCAACAGATTATTCCTCCAAAGAAACTCGTGGAGTTCATGTATGAATTGGGTCTCCCTTACGTAAAATATATCAACATCCGAGGCGATTTGGTTAAATAGTCTGATCCCTCTCCCAAGAGGCATAGTCTCTGGCAGGTTTGTGTTACTCTTTGGGAGATCGAACAGTCTGTGCCTCCTTATTTTCAGATATTTATCGGGGACACACAAACCTTCAAGAAAATTTCAGGATTCCCGAACACGTAGTGTGCAGATATGGAAAACCTAAAGAAGCTAATCAATTTAAAAATATTGTAATAGAATAATAATAGATATAAGTTGGATAGAACGGAAATCTTTGATTTTGCAATTATACAATGTAGTGTTGTAGGTAAGTGCAAAACATAACCGATATTATAAAAATATTTCTAAAATAAATGTCATCGAGTATTCATAATTATGTAAATGATTTAATTCTTTTCATTTCGAGATTTTCACGTGTATACTCGTAATATCCAGGTCTTTACGCGTTATAATAAATGTTTTTTTAAAAACATCGTGTAGATTTTTTAAAAGTAACGGCTTAATATAAAAAGCTACCTTGTTTAAGATCGCCTTTAAATTAATTTCTCCCGTATTCGTTCAAACAGCTCAAAACGAAGCTCCGGCCCCAGAGTGCCATTATACAAAACAAATTTCGTCTCTGAACCTTTGAGACACACAACTTGAGAGTATCAATTACTTGGCAGCCTCGATCAAACAATTTTAATTAAAAACTTTAAAAACCTGGAAAACTTTACCTCCCGGAACTTAGTGTAAACGGTTCCATTGTTACCGGAGCAGCAGTATGCCCCAGTCCTCACAATAGAGGTTCAAAGTTTCCGAATCGACGAACCGGGATAGATCTACTAGACGTGAATTATACACACCGGCTACCTAACTAGCAAAAGTAAGAATTCAATCTAGTATAGTGATAAGAAAAATAAAACGTTTTAACGACATGGATAAACAATACCAAAAAGCTATTCGATGTATTTCCCGAAAATCATTTTTCATGGTTGTTTTATTACAACTTTTTTTTTTTTGAAAATGGATATAATTCATTTTACTTTCTATATATGTTCCTTAGTAGAAGCTTGGTGAGATGCTTGGTGAAAAATTCTCCCTGTCGCGTCCTGTTGGAGACCGAGATAGGGACCCGTTACTAGTCGCACGTAAAAAGCTTCTTGTTAGAGAATGGCTGAAGGCCTTTCTATGATTCTAGGTGCATCATTTAGATGTCAAATAGATCTCAGTTTAAAGACTGCCTGGTAGGAGCATTTGGTCGTCATAAACCTCTACCGTAAGGTTCCAACCAGGGTATTCGTCTCTTGACGATGGAATGGAAAGCTGCAAATCCGCTCCATTACACATAAGCAAACCATTGCACCCTCAATTTTCTGATACCTGATCTTAAAGCCCATTCATTATACGGCTGCAAAGATTTTTTAAATGTTAGAATTCACAGCCGTAAAATAATGTAGACAATTCACGCGCCTTGTGGACGACATTTTTATTATCATAAATACATTTTTTGTAATTTTTTATTTATATTTATTAATATAATTTTAAATAGTTCCATTTAATAATTTTACAGAACTAGAATAAATGATAGTTTTTTTTTTCGGTTTTACATTTATATTGGCCACTTTAATTACACTTAGTAATAATAATTGATTGAAATCCTATAAGAAAATTAATAACAATGTCCGCTTTTCTAACAAATGTAAATGCAGTATAAAATAACAAAATGAATTAAACAAATCAGTCAACTAATTTACTTTTTCCTACATTATTAAAGTTGTTTTATGTTTGAAAACCAAATATTTTCGAGCAGGTAATTTGCGAAATTTTTTGAGAAATTCACTTAACTTGTACGTAAAAATTCAATAGGGAATATTGGCAAATGCAATCGTGAATATTTGCAAATTCCGCATTAAACTTTTAAGTATTTAATCGAAATCTATCGGTCTGCATCTAAAAATATTAACAAACAACGGAAACTTCCGGCGGAAGCAGTTACCGAGTTTTTCACAGTTCGAACTTTTGAAAAAGTCGCTCCTTGCTCGCCGAACAAATTTTTATGATTACGAGTTGTTTTTTTATGCAACGATATTAAAACATTTTACATTTAAAATTCATTTCCAGCTTTTTTTGTTCAATACAATAAAAATTTACTTTGTGTACATCCAACTTCAATAAAATGAAAATCTGCATAAATTAAAAATATGCTTTGTTATTTAATAGATATGTAACTGTAATATTTGGTAATTCAGATTGTTTAACATGTAGGCATTGATTGATATGTCAATATGCCCTTTATACTAGCATATTGAGGTACTTTTACACCCAGTATTTTTTAATTATAACAGAATACATGTAGGCATTGATTGATATGTCAATATGCCCTTTATACTAACATATTGAGGTACTTTTACACCCAGTTCTTTTTAATTATATCAGAATACTGTACTAGGAAAAATATTATATGAGTATTTACTGTGAATAGGTTTTCTGTGAATAGGGACTTTCATGTCAACCATTACTTTTGATTTAAAGTCTATAATTTTACAGTTTGAAAATCAATTTCACACTTACCAGAGTTATCTATAGATTTGCATGTATTTATAAATATATATGAATTGTTATGAAAGGTGAGACCTCTAGATCTTAGCTCTGAGCGAAATTTAGCCCATACAAATAAAGAGTTATAAAAATAAAAATAAATTGGAGACGACTGGTTTTTTTGGGTGTCATGTTTTTCACGTTTCCGCATGAATCTATTTTGAAAAAACAAATACGGTGAGAGCAAGAAGGTGTAAATAAGCCAGTTGAAGTATTTGAAGGGGATCATACAAGAGGAGGGCGAAGAGGGGTATAAACGTAAAGCCTACATACATACAGGTATATGTAAACGCATGAATGTCATGAAAATGTCATCATGTACGTGAGAGGAATAATAGAAACTAACCGAGACACACAAGGTGGTTATAAGAAATAATGTTATACTCGTATGTACGTTTTTTGAGATGCTATTTTTAGAAGATCGATATTGCATTTGATTGTATAAACATTATATGATATATTTTTTTTTATTTATATTATAAAGGACAGAGTTTCATATGGAAAAGCATTTTGTCAATATAACAATAACCAATATATTATATACACTTTTATGTCTTCGGGTTAAGCTGTCTTATAGGACAAAATGGTCCAGCATTTGGGGAGCGTCGGGCTAGTCATTCGATTTCCTTAAGAAATCCAATTATGAATCACCCATATATTTATATGCATATACCGATGCTAAGATAATTGTCGGGAACGATATACTTCATGTTTGCAAGTGGGACCTTCAGGTGTAGATATGGCCTAGAACGAGCAATGACCAGTGGCAGCTGACAGAACAAAGTAGCGGCAATTTGAGTAGATCATATGTTCCAGATATTGAGCGGATATGCGAAAAATAATTATTTCTTTCAAGCATGGCTATATAAGTAAACATAAATATGAATTATTAATTAAATATACATATACTATACATAAAATTCTATTTTCAACGCGTCAATCCAAGCACAAAAATAACGGCAGAAGCTTGGATTGACGCGTTGAAAATAGAATTTTATGTATAGTATATGTATATTTAATTTATAATAATATTGTAATATAGTCAATGATCTATAAAAGTACATTAGAATATTGAAATAATAAAATAATATTCTAATAAAAAATTTAAAAATTAATATAATAATGTCTCCTTGAGACAATATCAAGAAGGTAAAATTATTCTTCAGTAACACAGGTAAATGATTGGTTATAAAGTCCGAGTCGGAACTATAAGTAGTGGTTTCTCATCCATTCAGTCTATAGTTTGGTTCGAGACCCGAGTGGTACTTACTAAAATAAATAGACTGTCGGAAAGTAATAATATTAAGCTTGTGAATAAATGAAGACTGATTGAATAATAATAAAAATATACATACTTTGAATATATACTATAGCGACATCTATCGTACGATGATAACAATGATATAAATACTATATGATTTTTTTTTAATTTTTATTAGAATATTATTTTATTATTTCAATATTCTAACCTACTTTTATAGATCATTGACTATATTACAATATTATTATTACTTAAATATACATATACTATACATAAAATTCTTTTTTCAACGCGTCAATCCAAGCACAAAAATAACGGCAGAAGCGGGATGCGAACCGCGGACCTTGGAAACCAACTATGCCCAGGTATTCATACCGCTCGGCGAACTGCGCCATTTCTATGCCTAGACCGACTCGCGTTGAAACTAGTATTTATATCTATATATACTAGTTATAATACTATTACTATACGATACTATACGATATAAATACTAGTTTCAACGCGAGTCGGTCTAGGCATAGCAATGGCGCAGTTCGCCGAGCGGTATGAATACCTGGGCATAGTTGGTTTCCAAGGTCCGCGGTTCGCATCCCGTTTCTGCCGTTATTTTTGTGCTTGGATTGACGCGTTAAAAAAAGAATGTTATGTATAGTATATGTATATTTAAGTAATAATATAAATACTAGTTTCAACGCAAATCAGTCTAGGCATAGTAATGGCGCAGTTGGCCGAGCGGTATGAATACCTGGGCATAGTTGGTTTCCAAGGTCCGCGGTTCGCATCCCGCTTCTGCCGTTATTTTTGTGCTTGGATTGACGCGTTGAAAATAGAATTTTATGTATAGTATATGTATATTTAATTAATAATAATATTGTAATATAGTCAATGATCTATAAAAGTAGATTAGAATATTGAAATAATAAAATAATATTCTAATAAAAAATTTAAAAATCAATATAAATATGAATATACAAAGCAAAACTAGTGCATCAATTTGTTTTTTCTTCTCGGTAATCAAATATTAATAAAAGCAATCTATTTAACTTATGTATTCTTAAAAGAAAAATATAGATTATATTATTAAAGACCGTATTTACTCCATGACTTCGATTTCAGCGAAAATTCAATTTCGTATGGATCGAGCGAGTCGTATTGCAGCGTGCATCGCAACCTTTTATGTCTGTTAATAACGATCTCTAAAATGATTTGTATTCGTTTTAATCCGTAATACTGCACTCCTGAATAAAAAAGGGGAGCTAGAAAAATCACAGAACGTTGGCTGGCCGGGGAATTTTCAATTTCCCGGACCTCAGAGACAGAAGCCCGCGGAGAACGCGGAGCTATGCTTAGCACTGCACCCGCCAGATATGTGCCCGCGGGAACCCTCGCTAATTGATTCGATCCTGAGAGTGCACCCTCGAAGCCGACTTGATTTTTAAATTAATATAAAAAGAAATCTAAATAAAAACCAATTAAGTGTCACTGTGGCATTGGTGTTTAATTATTTCATTTCACTTAAAACTAAGTCATAATATAGTAGTAAATTCATTATTAAAAAATGAATTTCTAAAATATTTTTGATAATTAAAATAATTATTCTATATTTGGGCGATTGAGATACCCATTTCTGGGAATTATTTAAGGAATTTTCGCATTATAAATCGAGTGCAGATCTTCAACAGATTGATGAAGTGATATATAATCATGTCGGAAACAACAGGGTCAGATCCTGTCTGCCCAGAAGTGGGCGACATCGATGGCGTAACTCCTGGTCATCATCAGGTATTTCTAGGTGCAGCTACTCGGACACAGCGCACACTCCAGAAGGTGTGACTGGGTCTGCTCCACGCCACAGTCTCATTCACTCGGTCCACAGTAAAACTGCCAGGCTTTAATTTGTGTCCTCGTCTTGCATACTCCGGTCCGAAGTCTGTTAAGGGACCTCCATATATTCCACTCCTGGTTGTGTCCAGGGGCTAGGGGTAGCAACAATACACGCAAAAATGAAGTGATGAAAAGTGCATTTCAAAGACATTTGACATTTTGAACGTACTACATTTGTGAGCATTCTTTTATGTGTATACATTCCTCACCAAAATTGTAACAATAATCAAATCCCTACATAAAGATAGCAAGTTCTGCGTGCGGTTTGGAGCAATGACTACATACTGCTCCGAGATTTGCATTGGCGTCCAACAAGGCTGCATACTAGTTAACTTTTGAGGTGGAAGTGATTTAAAAAGCAAGTTTTTTATTTAAATCACATTTTATATATGATACGATCGAATAAGATATAAATGTAGAGTGTAGACATTAAAAATATTACAATAAAAACAAATATACTAGTGTACAAAGAAGTAGAACAAAACAATATGATATTAAATATTTAGTCAAAGACCTACGAAATATAAGTTTATATCAGAATACGACAATCTTTTCCGGTAGACTTAATACACGTATACAAACGTAATGCGGTTCTCCGACGTTTGTGAATTGTATAAACGGCTTCTGCTCCATTGTTGGCGAACTCATGATGTACAAAACAACTCTCAATTCGATATATTTCAATAACTCAATTAAAGTTGTGGCGTCGCGTCGCCAAGCAGCTAGCTGTCCGCTCCCGCTCCCGCTATACTCCCCGCTTCTCCAAATAAATCGCATTATTGTATACTAAGCAAACTAATGAAACAATTCGATGTGATATTCGAATTGAAAATGATAACAAGAAAGACTTCCATTGAATTTTGTGGAATAATCTGTACAGTATACGTTACAATTGAATCAATTCACATTGAATGGCGCTCTTCCTGATGAATTAATAAGTAGACTTCTTTTCAAAATTACATTCATTAATATTTTAGAAAGGTTTTCGTCTTCTATAATACTTTTTTTAATTTACTTTACCATATCCGGTTCATATACTCATATCGACCAGATTGAATCAGTCCAACATCGCTTCTTGTCAAGAGTTGCACGACTGATCGGCTTTGAGAGAGGTAGCTACTCCTATGAAGATATAGAGAGGCGACTTAATGTATATACATTGGAGAGACGTAGAACAGTGACTGACTTGCTGTTTATTTTTAAAATTATGAACTCCATAATCGATGACTCGACATTATTGCAGGAAATTACGTTCAATGTTCCCTCCCGGTTCACTAGAGGCAGTGACCTGCTACATGTAAGGACATCCAAAACCAACTACGGATTCTATTCTCCTATGTTAAGAATGTGTAGACTGGTTAACTCCTCTAGTGACTTGGACTTTTTCGGGGTGGACCTTCCAGCATTTCGAAGATCCCTCTACTAATGTACTAGATCTGTTTTTTTTACTCATGTTCATGTTTTGTCTAAATGTATTGTCTTAGCTATTATATTGTTCTGTTATACCATTTCATTTATTGTATTTTCTATTTTAAAACCGGATGTTTTGGCCTAGGCCGTTAATAAAATAAAATAAAATAAATAAATAAAAATAAATATGTTAAGCATGAATGCAGAACACCTGTTTTCCGAAGGTCCATATGGATGGTTCCAGGGCAAGAACCCGCGAACTTGCATAGACTGCACCTGTAGTTCCAGAGATGTATTTTGGTGTTCAATAATCAGGGTGGTTTTAGAGAGATCGAATGATGAGCCCGACGCTTCCGAGTCCTGAACATTTTTTTGTCCTTAAAAAGTGGCTCAACCCAACCGGGCGCATGTTTAGAGCTTAGATTTAATGAAATCATTGTTATATAATGAAGCTTGTTCGAGTTTTGAACCGACGGCATCTGAATGACAAACAAACGCTTTTACTGGACTGTGCCGCACGGATATCTATGATAACTGCAATAAAATCGTTATGGGATTATAATGATAATCTTTTATGAGCCAAAACTCTAAATATTTACTTTTATTGAGTATGCATAACACTCGTATCTCCAGCTGAGTATGTAAGTGAGCATGTAAGAAGTTGGTATATACTCGTAAATATAATATTTTATTACGAAACATATACAGGAATATGAAATAACCTATAATACATATTACGTGTTCCGTTCGCCGAATACTAAGCAAACACGGATGAAATGATTCGCAATCCACGTTGAATAGGTTATGCATCCATTTATATAAGGAGAAGAAACCCTCCGCCTCCATAATAAAGAATTCCATTTTTCTGCAGCGCTCCGGCAAAGACCGCTGAAGCATTCGTTCAGGAAAAGCTCCGCGCGTGAGCTTCAATATCGCCTCTTGGGAAATTTCCAGCCGGGATACATCGGCGATATGGCACGTCCATACAAACTTTGCAACCTTATCCGCCGCCCGAGCATCCTCCGGCTCCTAATTCCAAACGAGTGCGTGCTAACTGCTATAAAATGCTACTGCGTACGCTATCCGAATTAACCTGCCCAAATATATGACCATTTGAAACTGCGCGCTCGCCTCCGGTGGAAGAGTTGTAAAAACTTTACGTCGACAAACTAAGAAAAGCAATAAAAAATAATGGCCGTGGAGAACATAGTGGAGCGGCCGCGCACAGAAAAAAATTTTGTCTACGAAGAACAGTATTTACTGACAGAGATTTGCTACAAAAGAATGTGCAAAAAAACATCTCAATAACACATTGCGAGGATTTTCAAAAAAATTTAATCAAGTTTTTTTTATGTAAACGCATGCAGGAGAGCACACCCGATCAAGACTAGTGCACTCTATGACGTTCAGCCAGGGAGGCTGGACGCTGCATGCAGAAAACGTGTGTTGTGTTCGTGTTTGTGTGTGGGTTGGGGAGATTGAAGGTATGTATTTATCTCTTTCTTGAAGAGATCCAGATTGTAGGAAGGAGAGGTAACACAGACGCTGGAAGAGCATTCCATAGCTTACCGGTTGCATTAAGGGAAGGAGCTTTGAAAACTGCCAGTTCTTGGTCGACATATATTAACCGTGTATGGATGTTCAGCAAGTGTAGACGAGTTTGTCGGTTGTGGGTGGGTGCAGGAGGAATTAGTTCTTTAAGTTCCGATGAGTAGTGACCGTGGTATTAACGGTAGAAAAGACTAAGAGAACCAATCTTACGCCTGTGTTCCATTGATTGCAGGTTAGACGTAAGAGTGTCATTGTTTATCAAACGAATTGCTCTTCTTTGAACTGAGTCAATTAAGTTTAGAAGGTATTTTGGGTCTCCAATCCAAAGGTGACTGCCGTATTCAAGGATAGGTCGGATTTGTCCTTTATATAGAAGAAGAAGTTGTTTATCATTAAAATACCGACGTGATCTATAAAATACACCTAGTTTTTTGGACGTAGCTTTCCTTAACGTTTCATTATTCTTAATATATTTCATCTCGCCGTTTACCGTTATAAGGCTTCATTAAGTCGGGGGGGGGGACGTCAAAAAGTGTAATGACATAAAAGTGAGCGATCGAAATTTAAATGTTCAATTACACAAGAAAAATGACGCGAAATTAGCCAAATTTTCTCAATCGGGATAAAATAATTATTATCACAAGTCACCGCCGTGAAAATATGATATTTTAGACTTTAATTGTCTTACGCTGGATTTAAGAGGTCTGAGGCGCATTAAGGCGGCCGGAGGACCATTAATCACCCCTTCATTATAATTTCCTTGTAGGCATTTTGCGCCGGGATATTTTCCGCCCGAAGGCTCGTTGCTCCCTTATCCCCGGGATAAGGTAGATCCGGTACAAGTTCTTTTATACCTGTTTAACTCGTCAAAAAATTGAATGGAGTGCACGAAAACATGCTCCCATTTCTCCAAAAGATTGGTATTCAGTGATGAACATTTATAAATATACTATAAACAAAGGATTCTGACTGAAATAATTATTATTTAACAAATGAATTTAATTAATGCAAATATACAAGCCGATGGCAAAATATATGATTTAATTTTTAAAATGGATAGTGAATAAATAATCTCTGTTACTGATATTAAAGCAATATAAAGTATTTATAAGTACAAACTTTTTTCTAATATGATGACATGATTATTGAGATTCGCAATATCAAATTAGAATAATCTCTGATTACGTCTTATAATATATAATAAATAATTGTTTATTGTGAAATAAAACTAAAAAGCATTTTTAAAAGAGATAAAACATATTAATATTGTAAATCAACATATTATCATCGGTTAGCCCAGGTTTTTATCACTGGGAGTACATTACTGTCCAGTCGGTTTACGGAAACCTACATCTCGTCCCGTGGTCTGATCCCTTCCGCCCTCTGACGGTCCTGCACGATCCCTCCACAGTCCCTCCACAGTCCCTCCATAGTCCCTCCATAGGACCGGTGCCACCATTCACCGGCCGAATGGACAAAAGCCATTAGGGGCGACAAAACGGAAGGGCGACTTGATTATTCCACACATCTTTGTGAGGCTGGGAGGGCGAGTGCGGGAGGGCCGGTGTGGGCGGGCTCTGGAAGTGATTAGCATAAGAAACAATTTGTACACTCGGTCACTAATTATTTTAATTTCGCACTAAAGCCCGTGAAAGGGCGCGGCCATTCGGAGATAATTGAAGAAAATGTGCGCAGAGTTAGTGGGGTTTTACTTTTTTAAATGGACCGTTTTGAAGAAAAAATAATGTGTTTCGCATAATAAAGACGCTGCGTTAAAAATACTGGGCGGGTAATACATGCAAATAAAAACAGTATAGTAAACAGAGTATTGTACTGAGGCTTTTGAAAAAGATTACGCGTAAAATACAAAAAGGCCGTTTTCGAGACGCAGTTGCAGTTGAGTATTGTGTATATTACATTGAGTGAAACATTTAGTCAATGCTTCAGTTGGGTTACTAATCTATTGCTGGTACTAAAAACACATACAAACTTATGCAGTGTGGTGACCCTTGTGTAGGCTATCATAAATGCTATTTAGACAAGCGATTCCGAAGTAAAAAAATCCCCAGTGCATAATTGTTGTGTATATAAATAATAACTGTATGAGTATATATATATATTTAATATTTAACTGTGTTTGGGGTACAGAGATAAATTCAAATAAAGCAAAGATTATGCATACAGACAGAATTTTGTAGCAGCAAATTATATCGACTATATGTTTCAACAGATGGCAGATATAAAAGAACAATAAGTATATATTTAACGTCGAATTCGTTTATAAATACATTTTTTTTTAATCGGGACATGTTTAATATATGAATCTGTATACTCTATTGATAAATAAGGCACGTTACCGTCGACTAACATCTTTGAATATCATCGATTTCTACACTCTCAATTACAATTGCTTATGAAGTAAAGAAGTCTTGAATAACAATATATTCAAATGAATACAATCAACGACGTGCGTTATTACCGACTTACATCACAAACATGACACTAAAACGTTTATCAACTATTCAGAACGCTCCAAAGGAATATGATACGGAATAAATTTGATTAGTTCAAATTTAACGCAGAGAGAAACCGCACGTCAAGGAGTGTCTGAGTCTCAACGGATGATTTATTCCGCACGACTAGGACTCAACCTCGAGCTGGATTGAACATATTTGTTTCAGTCAAAATTTAATGACGATATATGAACAAAGACGATAGTTATCTTGATATTATCACATTACATAGCTTTCTCATACGGATACTTTAATTCCATTCGCGAGTCCCGAAGAAAATAGTACTATATATAGTATATTTGTAATTAATGCATGCTATAACATTTATATTCCAGATTGTTTTACCCTTACAAATAGTCATGTATTGTTTAATTATTCCAGTAAGTATCTGTGGATTTTGGCGTAGCCAAGTCCGCCCAACTGTAATGACGATCCTAAATAGGCTTCCAGCATATCTCGATACATTTTTACTATCTTGTCGATGAGCATTTGTTCCTTGATTTTATGATTTTATTTTATATGTATTTTTATATGTTTTATGTTGTAGTCGTAATTGCATCTGTAATCACAACTGTACAATAACTTTTGTTAAATAAATAATAATATAAAATGTTAAGCTGTATATATTTAAAAAAAAACACACTCATAATTCACAGACAAGGTATTTCCTTTTTTAATATCTGATGGATAAAGGATAAAAATGTGTTAAATTCAAAGGATCTGAGAAAGCAGCCAGCAGTGAATGACCTTAGCTATCAGGACAATACGAATATAAAGAGATTGTCAATTTAACTCGTCGTGGCCAATTATTAGCTGTGTGTGTTTAACAGCTAAAACACCACGTCCCTAGACGTGTGTAATTATTAATTCGGCGCTGGATGAAGAGGAGATACTTTTCCTTCAGTGGAGTCATTTAAGGTCGCTAACTGAAAGGGTCCGCGGGAACTCTCTCTGCTTTCTCCGCGCTTGGAAGCAGAGTTCCGTGAAAGCATATGTGAGGTGATGTGACGGAGTAGGATGTAGAGCGGCAGACTAATCGCCCGGACAAAACAGGCTTAACCTTTACTTCCCTGTGATGTGTATCTTTTACACGTTGCTTCTAATAACCATCAATATCTCTATAAATATAATAAATACAAGTTACTTAAAATATACATATACTATACATAAAATTCTTTTTTCAACGCGTCAATCCAAGCACAAAAATAACGGCAGAAGCGGGATGCGAACCGCGGACCCTGGAAACCAACTATGCCCAGGTATTCATACCGCTCGGCGAACTGCGCCATTGCCCCGCCTAGACTGACGTGCGTTGAAACTAGTATTTATATCATTGTTACCATCGTACGATAGATGTCGCTATAGTATATATTCAAAGTATGTATATTTTGATTATTATTCTATCAGTCCTCATTTATTCACAAGCTTATTCATAAGCTTAGTCTAGGCGGGGCAATGGCGCAGTTCGCCGAGCGGTATGAATACCTGGGCATAGTTGGTTTCCAGGGTCCGCGGTTCGCATCCCGCTTCTGCCGTTATTTTTGTGCTTGGATTGACGCGTTGAAAAAAGAATTTTATGTATAGTATATGTATATTTTAAGTAATAATAATTTGTAATATAGTCAATGATCTATAAAAGTAGATTAGAATATTGAAATAATAAAATAATATTCTAATAAAAATTAAAAATTAATATAATAAATACAAGGTTAAGATTTTAGATATTCCTTCATAATATATTTACGCATTGATTTAAAAATAATATTAATAATAATCAGAATTTATCGGGTAAATATCTGTTTGAAATTGAAGATTTTCTTATTGTATTGTAACAATAGAACATTTAAAAATCTATAAGATATCTAAGTGTAAGTCAACAAAGAAAAAATAAAGTGTTTCATTTATATACAGGTAAACTTTCATCACTCATGTACTTTAAAGTGCTCTTCATTAAAAATGTATTTTCCGTCTACAGGTATTCATCATCATCAGCCTGTGTCCCTCCACTGTTGAACGTAGGCCTCCCGCATGAGTCTCCATCCTCTTCGATCCTCCGCCTTCCGCATCCAGTAAATGTCTACAGGTATGCAGTATCAAAAATAAATTAAAAATAAATGTGCTGAGTAAGCACTTCAATATTTATTTTTCGCCTAAGTTTTAACCCCATTCGGGAAAACATACAGTTTATATGTTCAGCCTAGCGCCGACTTTACTTTACGATGCCTTTCGCTGTAATGAAATATGCATCGGCCGGTTCAACGGCCCCAGAAAATGTTTTTCACTGTTTAATGGCGGTGCTAATATTATGGGCGTTTAACAAAATTATCGTACTTTTTATTTGTCTTGAAGTACTCAATAAGCTACCAAAATAACTGTTCTATGAGTCGATGTTTTAAAATGTTAATTTGATTGACGTTGAGAATTTGCACCTAATATAAAAGTCATCTTGAGGTTATTGAACTTGCCTATGATGGGTTATCGTTTCATATTGCTAAGATGTGAATGTATAGTGCAGCTTCTTGTAGAGATACTTGTATATATCATTTACTGGGTGATGTTTTGAGTCGCAGACTTGACTTGGAACAAGGTGAATCTTAGCAGCTGAAAGAACTTTATGGGGAATATTATATGTTGCAATAAAGGAACGGAATGTAAAAGATTTTATGAGACTAGTATTTTATTTATTTCAGTAGAAGAGCAGATATTTTTTTTATGCAAACACATACAGGAGAATACCAACAGATGGTGATAGTAATTCTGAAGTCTCATTTGTGAAATTCTATGACGCTTACCATGGTGCATATGGCTAAGCGCTCTATGTGGAATGTTGATCCGCCAACGTCACAGACTACAGCCCGAGATTCACGCATCATCCTTATTATTACAGGAATTTACTAGAATGGGTGGTCTTCACGGGACGACTTTCGTCTACCACCAATTTTAACTAATAGGCTATGACTGGAATTTTACGGGTGAGGGATCAACTTTACACCAACCGGGGGTATTTTAGAGCTCAGAAATCGAGTAAAAATCTTTTTTTTTTAATCTCCGTCGAGGATCGAACCCACGACCTTTGGCTTGCAAAGCAAACGCTTTGACCATTGAGCTATCCCCGCCATATAGTAAATCTTTGACATTTAGAACGTATGTATAACACGTAGGTACGTCGTTCAGGTTGGCAGGCATCATCCTTAGAATAATTCAACAAGATAATAATAATAATAAAACATTAATTTATAATAAATATTTATTTATTAACCTTGTTTTTACATGGATCACGTTGATTGTGGCCTCTGTTTAGCAGACTGCAGTTTCGACTAACTCGCAGCCTTCCTCAATCCGGCGTCGGATTGTATATATTTATCGTTTCCTAAACGAGGCCATCATCAACGTGATCAATGTAAAAACAATGTCAATAAATAAATATTTATTTTATAATGGATCTCAATGTCAATGCTGAAAACATTTTTTTTTATATATTTGTTAATATTAGTACGTAAATGAATTTCTACAAATTTAATTAAAAACTTTTTAATTTACTATGTTCGCCTGTTTATATGGCCACAAGTTAATATGATTTACGTCACGAAGAATTTTAATTGATTTCCCAGACAAGATCTCTGTTTTATGTTCAATTACAGTTTATCTAGGTCGACTTAATATAGGACAGTGACATTATTTACTGAAATAACAATTAATGGTATTAAAAAAAAACTTAATTAACACGACGGATGACATTACCATTATCTATTTTACAATAGGAAAAATATTGTTCGAAAATAACTACATCCAAGGAGAATAAAAATATACATATTTAAATGCAATAAATTAATTTTCTAGATTAATGGTGAAAATATAAACATAGCAATTAAATTAAATATATAATTGTGAGAATAACAAGAAATGAAAGTAATAATATGTTATATTATTGCATAAAACAATAAGATTTGAAAAAATTACGATAGAAATGGCAAGACTTTTATCGATAAACAATTTTGTATTTTTCTTATCTTTTTTCTTTACTTAAAAAAATCGATTGCTAAAATAAATTCATATAAAATGCTTTAACATGTGACGGCAGTAGTATTACGGGTAACAAGCGTTTTGAGGTTTCAATTATAATTGAATTAGGTAGGCGATGTAGTTGTTTGTTTTTCTAATCTCGTACAATTTGCGCGTAGCGTGTTAGACAGGTAGTCTAAATAGTTGGTGCTCCTCTGCTGGAGAGGAGCTCCGGGCTAACGGAAGCGACACATCTAGGCAATTACCCGAGGATGTCACCGGGGACCGGGGACCGGAGACCGGGCAAGCTGAAGATGTGGAGATGGGAGACCTCGACCGTCTGATGGAGTTGGGTCAGATTTATCTGTTGCGCCTTTGCTATCTAGAGACCAGAGACGTCGCAACGAGTATCGCATGTGAAAACGGAGTGTTTATGCTCGCATCTCATAAATTTTCATAAAATCTTATAAGTTGCCATAAAATACCTGTTATTTTATTCTTCCCTCTGCTTTCTCTATGACTGCGTCATGTTATTACTCGGATCATAGTTCTTTTATGTGTAATGATATCCTCCTCTTCCATTTATGACCATCGGTTTACTGGATGAAGGATGCAGGATCAGGTTCACATTATAAACAACTTGTTTCTGTTTCACGATACATGTTTATTGTCACAAACGTCGCCCGCCACAGCGAACGCACATGACGCACGCACTGTGACGGGCGCGTGTCAAACTTCAACTGCCGGCCCACGGCACGATCTCACATCTCCACGGTACCAACTGCCAATACGACAGTCCTACCAACCGGCGATAGGCCAACTGTCATAACAAACAAGATGGCGTATGCAAGCGCCGTGCAGGCAAGCGGACAAAAATAATAGACAAAAAATCGCTTGTCGAGGCTTTACGGCATCGGCCTTAAGGAGCTATATCAACCTGATATCAGTAATTTCTGAATATCGAATGTCCGGTGAAAGTTCAGACTACCCAATGAATAGACACTCTCAAGTGGCAATGTGCAGGACATATCTGTCGAAGAGACGACGGGCGATGGGGAAGAAAAGTGTAAGATTGTCGCTTAAGAACTGAGAAACGAAGCGTTGGCCAACCTCCTGTAAGATGGACTGACAACATCAGAAAAATAGGGGAATTGGCCTATAAGCGGAAAGCGAAGGATCGAAGAGGATGAAAATTCATGCGGAAAGCCTACGTTCTACGGTGGACGGAAACAGGCTGATGATGATGATGAGCTCGTCAGCCACTGTGTCAATAACTTCTCTTTCAGAACACAATCTTTCAGGGTGATGTCTTCAGTGCTACCCTATAGATCTTCCACATGGCACGACAACTTCGACGTCGAAACTTGAAGTGAATATTAAATTAAAGTGAATAAAATATAATAAATTAAGAAATGTATTTACTGGTACATGGCTAATGTATCACTTGTGCAAGAAGACAGCACGTCAAAATAAAAACATTTTATCTGGCAAAATGAAAACGAAGAAAATGTAAATATTTTTTTTATTTCCTTCCATTCCACTTTTCAATATTAACCAATGAAATCGGAGAGTATTAAAAATATTTTATTGTTTTAGTAGCCATATTTTCTTTCTGTGGCAATTGCTTTAAGAAATGCCCCATGAAAAATTTATATTCTGTGATCCGATTACTATTTTATATTTTCATACCGCAAACATAATTTCTCCCTTTCAATAGGTAGAGAGTTGCTAACAGATACCATTACACTGTGATACGCTTTTGTCCCTTCACATTCTTTTCTTGTTTTAAATTGTTTTCTAACCTTTCCGAACCCATTAATCACATTCCCATAATTTAATTTCGCTACCCAGCCCACCGCTGCCAGTACATGGCATGTAAAAACTCTCGAAACGGATATTTTTTGCCATCTCCCGATACGCCGTTACGATGCGTTACTGAGCCTGGGGACGAGCGAGAGACGGTCGCTAGGAGCAGGGATGACAAACTAAACGTTTGAGTTATCTTGTCTAGACAGGGTTCATGACTTTATGAATCCGGACTAAAACCTGTGATTCAGAACGTTGGTACGAGTACAACGAGAGAGAAGATAGTGCGATTTCCACATTGAAATCACAAATCAAATGAATAATGAAATTAGATTATTCGATACGAGTATACATATGTAATGTCGCTTTATTAAATTCTTGGTGATACTTGTATCTACAGATACATGGTACAGGTACATCAAATCGAATAATTTGAAAGTGATTGAAAAAAATAATGTCATAAGCTGGTGGAAGTCTTGGTTAATCTTTTTAATTATAATTAAATTGAATCCTTCCATTTATTTCATTCTAAATTTCATTGACATTCTGTAGAACTATTGTAGATTCCGATACACATTAAATCTTCATACTTTATGAACAAATTTATGTAGTAATGGCCTGTATTTCTTTCTTCAGTAACTAATTCAAGGTTGCGACAGTAAGTTAAATCAATTGGCAGTAAATAAAATTTATCGGCAGTAGGCCAAATTAATTGGCAGTATCCACTGTATCAGTATAAATGTGGTCGGTTATAAATTTAAAATGACAGTAATATATTAAATTTTGGTAAAAATTAATGTAAAATTAATATATAATGAATGACAACCTAACCTAACATATTATTAATCACCATTCATTATTATTTTTCTGCCAATTTTTTTTTACTGCCAATTGATATTTTTTACTTACCTTTTTAGGTATTTATTAGTGAGCGTTCACTAAATAATCAATGTCCATTAATTGAATTCTCTCACATAAGATCCAGCTCCACGTGCCTAACAAGCTGCACACCTCAAGACCTAATGCTAGGCAACACACGGGCTATCGATGTTGCCGGATACTGGGCAGAAATAATTTGACGTCGCTGAGACAAAGAAGAAGATTAAATGAATTAAATACTGCCAAAAAATAGTTGCTTCTAGTAATGCACGAATAACTTTTCTAACGAGTATAATAAATATTGCTTTTAAAAAATGTACCGCCGTTGATGACATCTCCGTGGGGAGATTATAAGCGTTAAGAAATAAAACAAAATAATACAAATTATGAAAAATCGATTAACCGTTTGAGCTATGAGCATAGCTACTATATATCCATTTATGGACACCGTCGACAAAGAAGAGGAACGGGATAAAGAATTCTACTTCAGCTCGCAAAAATGTATCGCGAAATTGCTTTGACATAAATATTAGTATCGTTAATGCATTATAGGGCTCTTATATTATAAGAAGGCCTATCTGAAGTTTATCAAAATGAATTTAATGAAACTGCTTCTTGAATCGCTGGAAATGGAAAATATAAAGACAACTTGGACCGGCTGTTCGATAACCCTGGTTTAAAATATATTAAAAGCGATCAATATTCCTTAACAGGCCGGAGAGAATAAATGTATTGTTCCGGGCTACTGGACCACGTCCCGTCCCGTGGGCGGATAGACCTACCGCCTACCGCCCACCTCCCACCGCCCATCGCCTTCCGCCCTGTCTACTTACTAGTTACTCAGTCTCAAATTAGAATACCTGAGCTGAAGCCGCAAACTAAGAAGCAAACGGGAGGCTCTATGTATCGTAATTGTTTACTGTGCAGACGCGATTAGAGATTACCTACGTAATGAAATATTTTTTACGTAACGTATTTCGTGCTTAAGCGAGCATAAAATGACTAAACTATTCAATTATTTTTATAAACGGCTAGCGAGTGGATCTCGTATGGTGGCTGTAATATTTAGAAAAATATACACATTTTCTGGAACCACATAATAAATAGGCAATAACATAGTTATAATTATATGATTTTTTTTATTTTTTATTAGAATATTATTTTATTATTTCAATATTCTAATCTACTTTTATAGATCATTGACTATATTACAATATTATTATTACTTAAATATACATATACTATACATAACATTCTTTTTTCAACGCGTCAATCCAAGCACAAAAATAACGGCAGAAGCGGGATGCGAACCGCGGACCTTGGAAACCAATATGCCCAGGTATTCATACCGCTCGGCGAACTGCGCCATTGCTATGCCCAGACTGACTTGCGTTAAGCCTAGTATTTATATCATTGTTATCATCGTACGATAGATGTCGCTATATTATATATTCAAAGTATGTATATTTTTATTATTATTCTATCAGTCTTCATTTATTCACAAGCTTAATATTATTACTTTCCGGCAGTCTATTTATTTTTAGTAAGTACCACTCGGGTCTCGAACCAAACTATAGACTGAATGGATGAGAAACGACTACTTATAGTTCCGACTCGGACTTTATAACCAATCATTTACCTGTGTTACTTTATTTACGTTTTTTTGTGCTTGGATTGACGCGTTGAAAAAAGAATTTTATGTATAGTATATGTATATTTAAGTAATAGTTATAATTGTTTTTTTTTGTATAATTTCATTAACGCATATAATATAATTAGGTTAAGGATGAACATTTGATGTAATCAATGGAAGAAATATAAATATTTTCATTATGGAATTTATAAAATGTGAAATTTAAAATGTATATATATCCGGTGATATATTAAATTGAAATGTAATTTTAATGTTTGAAAAAAATAGAAATCAAGTCCTCATATTAAATAGCATATCACGATAAACACGAATTGTCAGTTATGTAGAACTTGCACACTTTTGTTTACGTTGTTTAATTGACTCGACAATGGGTGCCCATCGCAGCCGAAAAATGTCGTCATTCAATAAATATTGTGGAATAATTCTAAAAGATCTTGTATTCATATTTGATATTGTGGAATTCCACCAAGAAGTATCGACCGAAGCAAATCGAAAAAATTACCGTCAACCTTAACTTAACTAATCATAAAATATATTTTTAATAAATTGATACGCACATACAAATTTACATCAAATTTTAAATATTTTATGACATTTCTCTCTTCAATTTCTGAGGAAAAAACGGCGGATGTATTTTTTTTTTCAGAAATTAACGACAGAAAGGTCTTAAAATATGAAATTTGATATAGATTTGAATGTGTGTATCAATTTATTAAAAATATTGGTACGGATCAATTATCTATAAAGTATTGTAAGATAGAAATATATTCTAAAAGATAAAAATCTGAGAAATAAATATACACCTTCCGGTGTTATAATAGAAAACATGCCTAGAAATATTTATTAATATTTTTAAATACAATTGAATTTAAAAAAAAACGCCATATATCTACAATGCAGAATCGCATATTTAAAAAGAAAAAAAAACTATAATGGAGGCGGACCGATACAGGCGATCGGCGCAAAGAACCGAATAAGCGCCGCAACATATGTATTGTCATTTGCAAGGCAAAGCGCCGCGGGAAACCTCGCGCGCCGCCATCTATGGCCGGAAATAAATAACTGCTTCCGGTCGCACAAATATCCGCCAGACGGGAGTGCAAGCCAGGGGCAAGGAAGCGGTCGTCTTGGTCATACAGTTCAGCCTTTTTATCTTTGCACTAATTGAATAATGTATTGACCAACGGCAATAGCACACTGTAAGCGTGGTTATTAATATATATTATTAAAGTTAAGAAACATTGGTCGCGGTCCAATATTTGAAATGCACAGCCTGATTTCTTACCCCGTGTTGATGGTAAGTTTGGCCCAAATGTTCCAGGCCGCAAGAACGTCGGAATAATCATCCGATCTCGTTAAAAAATCAGATTTTCATATAACCCAAAAATATACTTCGAATACTTCGCACGGCAGCCGTTTCTTTCAAACCCCGAAGTACTGCTTATCGGTAGCCATAAACTCGTATGTATCCAGCTGAATCTTCCAATAGAGTCTTGGAATAAGACAGCTGTGGCAACTAACAGAACTGAGTAGCAGAAATTTGTAGTGACACTATGTTCCAGATTTAAAAAGGATATGAAATGAAAAAAAATGTGTTGAGTTTTCCAGCCCTTGGATAAGGAGATGGCGCATCCGAAGAAGTAATTTACGGTGCGGAAACTGCATCGCATCTGGAAAGTTCCACAATGGACCCAGAACAGTGAGCGCACCTGCTGCTGCAGCAGAATGACGTCAATCTGTAACGTCGGATATCCGAACACTGTATGTTGTATCACGTGTGTTAAAATGTTACATCACATTTATAACGCCCGAAGCATGCGAAATATGCAGTTTCATTTTGAAGCACAGACAAGTACGTGCATTACTTGCGTTTATGATAATAAAGCTATAAAGTAATTGTAGTCTATCGAGCGCTCAAAAAGCAATACATTTTTTAATTCAATTAAAAAAAGTTTTCCTAAAATTACATTACAAAATATACAATTTTAATTCGTTATTGAAGTACTAACGTAAATGTGATGACATATTTCTTGTCAATGACCTCACACTCAGAACAAGTGTCGGAATACGCAGCGCAAATAGTTAGGATTCGTGACAACAAAAACCAATATATCCGAACAATCGTTTGATATTTGTTTGTAAATCGCTCATGTTAAGGTCTTTATGGAAAATTTCCAATACGAAATATGAGAGAAATTAAAATGACGCAATAATAGTTTATCAAATTATAACTATTCGTAATTTAATTGCAATCGCCGTCAATGCTGCACGTACGTAAGTGGTTATGTTCTTCTATAGAATATTAATTTAGAAAATCTTTGAATGAGGTTAGAAAATTCTAATTATTTCTATGCAATGAACCGACCCGGGCGAAATCGATAGTGGTTAATAATATCATATACTTTGAAGTGAATGGCTATTACACATAATCTGGTCTCGAGTACTCATAATACAGAGTACATATTCTGATAAAGAGTCATAATATTTTTATGAACTATATCTAAATTAGTTAATTTAAAATAAACTATGTTAACTTTGATATCGAAATAGATTAAAAAGCTTGCAGTTTAAATATCTTAAACAGTAGTATGAAAATTATTATCATTAGTAGTTTATCGTTATGTAACATATTAATATGTGTTGCAGAATGTGATGTATTATTGATCACAAAATTTTATTTAAACATACATATTTGTTGTATCGACAGGCGTATACAACTGGGATGGGCAGCATTTGGAAAACTAAAGTACATTTTTTAAGGCTGAAATTCCGCAATGTCTAAAAAATAAGGCGTTACCCAATGCATCCTCCCTGTATTAACTTTTGGCGCAGAGACGTGGAATCTAACAGCAAGTCTTACCCATAAAATAAAGGTCACCCAGCGTGCTATGGAGAAATCCATGCTCGGAGTGTCGCTAAAAGATAGAATCCGAAAAGAGGAAATACGCAGAAGAACTCAAGTAGTCGCCCAAGAATTGGCAAACGAAGCATTGGCCGACCCCCTACAAGATGGACTGACGACATAAGAAGAATTGCGGGAGTGACCTAGATGCGGAAGGCGGAGGATCAAAGAGGATGGAGTCATGCCGGAGGCTTACGTTCTACGGTGGACGGATACAGGCTGATGATGATGATGATTTGTTGTAATATATCCAATTGTGGAATTTTATGTACAAAATTTTACTTTTGATGCAAATTTAATATTGTTTCATACTGTATATCCTGAATCGGCACTGTAAATTATTCTTGAAATAGTTTGCGTACTATTTGCATATTATACTTACTTGGGTATTTCGTGTCGGAAAATTTGGAGAGTTTGATGAACAGAACAGAAGATATCTTTCGATGTTCTATCGCTCGCAAAACTACATTATTGCATATAATTGAGACATAATTCGTACAACACTAAGTTTGGCGAAGTAAAGATAAAGAGTATATCAAGAAAATTAATCAATATAACATTTATTTTTCTTACGTATTTTTAATTATGAAGTTACACAATTGAAACAGTAAGAGCCGTTCTGTACTATGCTTTACATACCGTTTAAATTGTAACACAAAATATAGATATAATCCATAATATGTGTCGGTTAAATAATATACGATTTTAATGGAATTATTAAGATTCTTCCATCAAAAAATACTAGAGGCCTTTGAGATGTGGTCATACAGAAGATTTCTCGGAATTTCCTGGAGAGACCACGTCACGATCAATGAGGTTCTCAGTATAATCAAGGAAGATAGGCACCTTATAAAAACCATCTCAGAGAGGCGAGCCGATGGATCAGTTACATCATGCGCCAAGATGGTCTTCTTCACGACATTGTGGAGGGGATGGTTGAGGGTAGAAGCTGTAGAGGGCACCCTAGACGGGAGTATTTGCAGCAAGTGTTCAAGGACATGAGTTGTAGCTCTTATGCTGAGCTGAAGAGGGTTGCGGAGGACCAAGAGGAATGGAGATCGAGATGCATGATTCTGTTGCTGCAAACTAATCCACCGGATTGATACTACGAAGAAGAAAAAAGGTTAAGAATATTATTTACATAAAATTTAGTTTTACATATTATTTAAATGTGCTCGAAACCATTATGATTTATCATTTTATTTGATCACCTAACTCCTAACCTATAACATATGGCCGACAAATTCAAATAGAATGTTTACTTTAAATAAGCATATTTTATCAATTCAGAATTTAATTTCAGGTTGATGTAACCCGTCTGCGATAGTTGCCCTTCCACGACATTCACAAAAATGGACCCTTTGTTGGCACTTCGGGGAGAATAATAATTTATGAGATAACCTTTCCGATGATTTATCCACAAAATAAATTAAAGCGCGACGGGCAATAATTGATAGTTCGGCCGTCTCTCATACTATCGACTAGCTGCTAGTCACTAGCAGATGGAGGTTTTCGCATGAAATGTTTACAATGAGAGAGCAGATTTTGGTGAGGATTAAAGTCGTCCACAATACAAACCGACCCGTCCGATACTCGTGATTCCGCTTTCAAAGAAAATTAGAATAATTCTCTTCAAAACATTCCATTCAAGGTCTTCTCGAGGCTTGGAGAATAATGAGATATGGAAAATTTAATGCTAACTGATATTAATAAATATTTTCAGAAAGTCGCAGAATAATCATAGTAACTTTTTTTTACGTAAAAACATACAGGATAATACCGACAGATGGCGCTTACCGTGGTGCATATGGCAAAGCGCTGCATGTAGAGTGATTGATCTGCCAACGTCATAAACTACAGCCCGAGATTCACGCATCATCCTTATTATTACAGGAATTCACTATGAATGGGTGGTCTTCACGGGACTACTTTTATCTACCACCAATTTTAATAAATAGGCTATGACTGGCATTTTACTGGTGATGGGTCAAATTCACACCAACCGAGGATATTTTAGAGCTCAGAAATCGATTAAAATTATTATTTTTATAATCTTCGTCGGGGATCGAACCTACAACCTTTGGCTTGCAAAGCAAACCCTTTAGAATTGAGCTATAAGGTTTTTAGCAGTAAATTAAGTTAATAGGCAGTGAATCAAATAAACTGACAGTACATTAAATAAATTGCCAGCAACCACTGTATCAGTACAAATGTAATCAGTTATATGATACTCAATACTGCCAATAATAAATTTAAAAATAATTAATAATTAGCACATAAAATCGATGTCATATTATTAAATATTTTCTACAAAATTATATTTTTTACAACCAGTTTATATTTTTCCAGTACAATTCATTATTTTTACTGACTCTTTTTCAAGATTTAATTACTGATTATTTGTTATGTGCTCTTGTTTATTATTTGTCATTTCCGCAATAGAATATGTTTCATAGATTAATTTTATTATTAACCATACATCTTTAATACCACGTACGGATGATTCATATGAACTTTGCTATTTTCCTGAAAAGCGCAGCATCCGGGCAGCTTTATTCTTTCAGCTGTGGACTTGTAGTGTCGTGTGAATTATAAATGTTGGGTGTCCGGTTTCTGCGCGCCTGCAGTCGTAAAACGAATGCAGTGTCTTCAGTTATAAACAAGTGCAGTAATAATGGAGGGTGTTTGATATAAAACTGCGAGATTCATTCTTTCAGTTCTCGCGTGCTGAAATTGCATTACAGTGCTACGGCGAACTTTGAAACTCTCCAGTGAGCTTGAATTATTATTATCGGGTAATCTACCGTCCATCTTGAAAACTTCTAATGACGGCTTATTATTTTTACTGCAGCAACATTGTTCAAATCACAAAGGAAGGCACTGAGTGCAGTTTACTTTTGTTGGAGCTCCGAGAGCAGAATAAAGTTTTAAAATATATCATGGCATTAGCTTTTGATGTTTATATAAAAGTTTAAAGTTGCTTGACCCTTTCGCATCGGTTGTCGGCATATGCCGTCATAAGATTCCCCAACCGTTGACATCAGTTGACGTGATATATCGTTTTGCTACTTTCTTACAATAGTTTTTTATGCATCATCTGATAGCTAAAGGATACAAGAACCAATGTGATTTATGAAAATAGACCAGATAAGTACATTTTTGCTTCAAATACTAGTTTTATAATTTATCGTATAATTTGTATTCAAACCGAGCCGTAATGAAAGGGTTAAAGCTACTTCTAACATCACATATAGATTTTAACGTTGTTTTAACACGAATCGCGTTGAGCAACTGTTAATCGCAGAAATGAAGACCGCAGTTTCGTTCTCACTGAGGTTTAGTCAGTCTTATTGATGGACTCTAGGGAGTCCAAAGCATGTAATCACAAAATACATATGAAATCAAGAGTTAATATTTTTAATTTGTTATTTTTTTAAATTTAAATTAATATAAAATTATAATTATACAGATTCACCAAGTTTTGTCAGTTGATAACCTTAACCTTTTCTCAGTCCTTTGTTTTTTATTTTATATTGGCTTGAAATATAAATAAATACTTCTTCATATGTTTTTAATTATTATTTCAAATATATTAAATTCATATTTTGGAAGGCATTTGATTTTACTTATGTATACGTATTTTATTACTTAAATATAATAAAAACAATAAACTTTCTCATTTCACTTAGTAATCAATTTGTTTGTGACTTATTTCAAATAAAATGAAACCAGTTTTCATGTCGCGAGATATTTTCAGAACTTTTGTTATTATTTGCTGAAAACATATTTGCTGTATACAAGTCTTTAATACTCGTTAGAGCGTCGCCGGAAGGATTCTCCGGAAGGAGATCGGCCATGTTTACGTTTGTATCAATTTGATAATATTACACAAAAAGAGCCAAATGCTTATTATACTTCACGTTAGCAAAATAAAGTAGTAAGCATGCGATGTTTTGGTAAAAATCTATTTTGTTGAAAAATCTGTTATGGAACCAAAATATGTCTTTATTTTAGTATTTGTTATAATTTAGTCAGTTGTTTTACCCGTACATACAGATTTACAGTAAACACCGTCTTATGTAACATTTTACTCATCACTAAATCGAATAAAATAAACAGAAAGACGCAGGGATTTAGGCCACAATAATTAATATATAAATAGCCTTTTTATAATGTATAAATATATTTTTTTGATATCTTACTTAACAATTTTATTTTGTAATAGATACCAGACAACAAACAAAAATTTTACCAATTTATTTATTTTTTGAGTGGGAATAAATCTTTAATATTCTTGATACATTATACACTAATGAAAGTTAAAATAAATGTTCATCGAATGATATACGACTACATACATACGAATTTATAGCAAACACCATCTTCAATGAATTATTCCACAGGTTACGACAAAATGAATATCTGAGAATAAGGAGTCACAGATTGTTCGCTCTCCCGAAGAGAAACACTAACCTGCCAGAGACTATGCCTCTTGGGAGAGGGATCAGACTGTAAGGGAAAAAAATGAATAAATTGAAATCGAAAAACATATGCGCAAACTATGGGTCAAAAAAAATATATATTTTGAATCTTCAAGTGCAGATATGTCCTAGAAAGAAGATTTGACAGTGGCAGCCGACAGAATAAAGTAATGGCAATTTGTGTTGACCATATGTTCCAGATATGGAAAAGATATAGGAAGAAGATTTTTTCTTAATGCCTGAATGAACACAACATTCTGTGTTTAATATTGGTACGACTACACCAGATGGTTTTTTTTGATATTCGTACAGAATTAAAGCTTCAAGTTTATTACTTTGTTAAAATTGAATGTTGATGTGTTGCGCATTTCCGATTGGCAATTATTGTTATCAATGTTGCCGCAAAACGAGCGGAAACATTCAAAATTAGAGATGACCATCGCATCATAATGATGTTATCTTGGCTGGACCGTTCCCGGGCAGGTTGTCATCAGCATCACGGGTCAAATGCAATCCCCTTCCGGATGAGCGGCAAATCATAATGCGACCGAACCCATCGGTCCGGAATCGAATACGCCCAATAGCGACGCGGTGGTCTGTCCCACCGCACATCACATTCATTACCTATCAGCGATCCAGCGATAGAATCACCAACATTGTTAGCAAACAACGCCGGACCATTTCCGTCACGTGTTTGCAATTTCAATGCTTAATTTGAAGATACCTACAGCTAAACATCCTCACTACTAAATGCGTAAAATAAACAAGAAATAATGATAAATTTAAGCAAACTTTCAATTTACAACAAAGCGACATGTGTTTTTACGAGTAATACGAAATAATCAATAGTAGAAATACTCGTATGTCGAAATTTCGCGAGTCTTCAGACGAAAGAATTGGTCGTGGTTGACCGCATAGTGTATAGAATATACGGGCATAGTTTGTGGTTCGAATCCCAGCGTCTACCGTTTCTTTTTCTCCGAAATCGAAAAGAGAAACTACATACAATATGATATTTAATGTTGTTTTGTATGTGTGTATCAGTTTATTAAAATATTGGTATGTACGAATATATAAATATTAGAGTATCGAAATATATTACAAAAAAAATAACAAGTATAATTTTTGTAACCAGTTAGGGAACGGATATGAAAGGAAATATCATCTAGGTAGGAGATTCGTCTATAGATGACTGAAATTCTATGATATTACAAAAGCTTAGTTAAAGTTCAAATACAGGTACTACACGGACTTTATATATATTATTAGATCCGAGATGCATTCTAACTTTGTGTTAACGAGTATTTACAATACGTCTGAAATTTTTACATAAGAAAAAAAAACGTAATTTAATTTTTTTATATAATAATTAAAATTTCTATTTAAAATTAAGTCGTCAATAATCGGTATATTAATTTTCATTTTGCGTTGCATATTGGCTGCTCAAATTAGAGTGACAGATGAAGTAGATACAGTGGGTGTATCGTGGGGAGAGCTGAATGTAAACATTAATCTAGTTGCACTTGTGTTGTTTGCTTGATTGGAAAGGGGGAAAGCTACTTCATGAACAATTACCAGCTCTCTAGCAGAAGTGCAGGATCGACTAATTTGCGACAGATTTCAGAACATCCCCGGCAGATGGATATTGGGCGAGAAATTCAAATATGTTTTCCAAATCGTTCAAGAAATATGTTTACATTCGAAACTTTGTTGCCTGCTTGATGTTTTAGTTAAACCAAGCTACGCATCCGGAATTCCGTCGAATCTGTTGCTTGAATAACGTGCGAGTGCTGATAATATATGCCAAAAGTGGCACATTCTTTGTAATATATTTTAAACGTATATGTAGTAACCAAGTACGCTTTATATAAGATATTCAAGCTTTTGAATATCTTTCTAGCATTTGTGTTCCCTCCCTCATACAATGTAGATCTCTTCAATAAACCAATCAGTATTTATTTTAAATCTTTTAAACCCTTACAAACTGTTACGTCTAACTTTTAGCACTGCTCTTTAAGCCTTTGCATAAATAAATGTAGCAAC
Organism: Glossosoma conforme; assembly: GCA_022606575.1. Lineage (NCBI taxonomy): Eukaryota > Metazoa > Arthropoda > Insecta > Trichoptera > Glossosomatidae > Glossosoma > Glossosoma conforme. The sequence continues at coordinate 93,051 of JAGTXR010000336.1, forward strand.
CGCTTTTTATTTCGCGAACATTATAATCAATAATATGAAGTAAGAAACCATCAGAAGCCAGTGCAGCCGTATAATGGGTTTCTAAACAAGATGTCTGAGTATAATACTGGGAGTCTGATGGTTTAACTTCGTGAAGAATAACGAGGTGAGAGAGCGTGTAATACAGCCTTCCATACAACTGTCAGTTAAAAGACGATGGTGGGCCTAGCTGGGGAATGTTTTGTGAATACTGCAGGAAAGCATTTCTGCAGCATTCACAAAACTGCCATTTTAAGCCCCCGGGCACCGCTGTCCTGTAAGGCCTATATGGAGGCGGCTCATGATGTTCATATGCTCCAGTTGAGAAAGCGGAAGAAATTAATGAAGAAATGCATACATCACGTAATTCATCTCAATTAGATGCAGGGGATAAGAAGTTGTATTGGTTGAAACATAATGTGAATGCTATGATAAGGTCGGGTGATTAACCCGATGCTCCATTTGAGGTTCAGGCAGGATTTTCCCACATAACGCCCACACCACACGGAGGAATGGGGTTCAGTCTGGGAAGAGGTTGGGGACCAGCGAGCTCGAGGCTAATGGACTGCCCTCCGAGAGATAAATTTAATTATCTGTGTGAGTTATGCCGCGCGAAGAGCGAAGTGCGACCTATTCTCCTGCACTCTACAAGAGAGCCTTCTTTTCTGCCTCTCCGGGAGCCCATTCAATGTTATCGCTCTCTCCCATTCTCTTATAAGCCAATAAGTTTCCACTAACGACGAAAACTCAATCAATTATTATAGCATTAATTTTTTTAAATTTTATTAGAATATTATTTTATTATTTCAATATTCTAATCTACTTTTATAGATCATTGACTATATTACAATATTATTATTACTTAAATATACATATACTATACATAAAATTCTTTTTTCAACGCGTCAATCCAAGCACAAAAATAACGGCAGAAGCGGGATGCGAACCGCGGACCTTGGAAACCAACTATGCCCAGGTATTCATACCGCTCGGCGAACTGCGCCATTGCTATGCCTAGACCGACTCGCGTTGAAACTAGTATTTATATCATTGTTATCATCGTACGATAGATGTCGCTATAGTATATATTCAAAGTATGTATATTTTTATTATTATTCAATCAGTCTTCATTTATTCACAAGCTTAATATTATTACTTTCCGACAGTCTATTTATTTTAGTAAGTACCACTCGGGTCTCGAACCAAACTATAGACTGAATGGATGAGAAACGACTACTTATAGTTCCGACTCGGACTTTATAACCAATCATTTACCTGTGTTACTGATGGATAATTTTACCTTCTTGATATTGTCTCATTTGAATATATACTATAGTGACATCTATCGTACGATGATAACAATGATATAAATAATAGTTTCAACGCGAGTCGGTCTAGGCATAGCAATGGCGCAGTTCGCCGAGCGGTATGCATACCTGGGCATAGTTGGTTTCCAAGGTCCGCGGTTCGCATCCCGCTTCTGCCGTTATTTTTGTGCTTGGATTGACGCGTTGAAAAAAGAATTTTATGTATAGTATATGTATATTTAAGTAATAATTATTATAGCATTTAAACCCCCCATAAAATAATGACATTTTAAAATATATAAGTTGTATTCGAATAAGTAGCTTTTGGACAATTGTTTCACATACAAATTTAGTAAACATTATCTAATATGGCATTTATATTGTTCCGGAACCGAGGTCACGGTCCCGAAATCACAGCATCAGCTTATTTAGTGATGCCGAAATACCGTAAGTATCCGGCACTGAGGATAAATCCAAAGACCGGAGCTGAGTTGGTACTAATTTAGTTAATACGAGTTTCCTTTTTATATCATAATTTACAACATGAGTAAGCAGTTAAAAATAATATTAATACATTTGAATGTCATACACTGCACATTCCTCGATACGGTTTTTGGACCTTGATCCCTTCAGTTCACATAGAGTGGCAGATTATTGGGATGGTCTATGCTCCGAATCGATGCGTATGCATTCCTTATTAATATTAATATTACTAATACATAGAATTTCGTACACCACACATTCCTCGATACTTGTTGTTTTGGACATTGATCCCTGACTATATGAATTGACAGATTCCATCTAAGATGACAGTTGATTATAACAATTACTTTGGAGGTTTAATACAAATAGTCAAGTTTAAAATAACGTTTTTAACATATATAATCAATAAGAGAAAAAGAAACGGTGAAAGTCAGATTCGAAAACGTACTTACATGTCTAGTTCATTGCGCGCCACGTTGGCCGATAACTAATGAGACGATTTCCCTAATTGTTGACTTTACCAATAAACCTTTAAAATTAATAAATTTAAAAAAATATTCGAAAAATATTTTTACTACAAAATATGAAACAGTGAATACATGACCGATTCTATAAAAATATTCACAACTATTAATTAAAAAATAAATGTTATTTAAACATACTTTTTTAATGATTTTTAATATGCCATATCCGCTTCATAATTGAATCAAAATGTCACTTGGCTGTCTGGCGAAAGCTCATACTTTCAGATCGAAGCGGATTTCGTCGCAAAAAGTTGCTTTACTGCCGCCGATATTGACAAGCGTAGCGAAATAAAGCCTTGGGTGAGTGATCGCCGCAGCTGACGAAAATGAAATGGAAGAACGATGTAATGTACCGGCGCAAGAAAAATCAAGGCCATAATCTCATGGAAATCAATGGGCATATCTTTAGCGCTGGAATCTTCAACGCAAAGCCCAGAGCTTACGATGCTTTGTGAAGAGGAAGCGATCGCAGATAATAGAAAATCAAACTTTTGGAGCATAAGCAATCGTTCACAGATGAAATATATTACTTTTTAACAAGTGTAAGAAATGTAAATCGCTTTGTAACACCGCACCATCTGCTCTTCTACTGTTTTATAAACTTCTTCTTTCATACCCACTTCTAACTGACGTATATCGTCGCCAATATATGCAGACATGCTTGCGTAATGTCCGCTCTGCATTTTGAAAGTCGACAGAATAATTATTGGTTTAGTTCCTTACGACTTTTTACGGTTTTCATAGAAAAACATTTAAGCGTGGTCCACTTTTTTTCTATAAAGCACTTCTGAGATTAATCAGACGCTTATTGACTGTAATCTGAATGAGTGCACCATTAAGGAGACTTTGTTGTCCTCCAGTATGATGCGAGTGTCAGACATCAATTGTCTATAAATTTCACCTTGTATTTTTTAACTGACTATAGAATTCTAATGAACATATTCCCCATTCTAGACATATTTTTTGTATGTTTTACACTTATATATAATTTAATTCAATCAACAATTAGTAAATTTTACATGAAAAATATATAATGCAACAAATAAAACCCAATGATCGCTCAATCATTCGATTAATCAAAATCTGAAACACCGGCTGCATCAAAAATTATGAATGCGGACTAATTGAAAAATCTCGTTATTTCGCGAGGCCCAGCGGAGCCATTCTGTACTGAAATGATATATGACAAAATGCTGATACACGAACACGGCCGTCCGCCATTAGCCAGCAAAAAAAGACTAAATAATTGCGAAGAATCAATATCATCATACCCGCTCATATGATGCGACTTTAATATTCATGGACGGATCAAAAAATAATTGGATTATGTCACGGTTGCACACGACAGTATAAAACGCAAATTAATTCATTCGACAGTTACAAATTTTCTTTGTAAAAAAATGTTCATCTAATGTATAAAATACCAAATAGTCGAATTTCATCACTTCAGTGATAATGAATATAAAATCTAAATTAAAATAAAATATCATTTAGAAATTACTCCACATTTTTTTTATTAAAAGACGTCATTTTTCGACTACGTCGGTAGCCATTCTCAAGTCATGTTTCGGCCATCCGACGAGGCCAAAATATGTCATCCTATAATAAAAAACACTGTGTAATAATTTGTAAGTAATCTGTTTATTATATTATGGAATCCATCCAAGATTAATTGACCAAAAAAAAAAATTATATAAAAGGTTCATCAATGAATTTAAAAATATATTTTCATTGCAGTCGTTACAATGATTCTTACAAACATTTTACAGCATCGGATGTTGCTTAGTATTAGGTTCTAAGAAGAGATGAATAAATAAGCTAATTAGACATGAAGCACATAATAAATGATAATAAAAGCAGTCACGGGATATATAATATAGTACACTCGTATATAGCTGAAATCGACTTAAATCCATTTAATAAAAAAAATACATTATGTTAATCAGCATTTTCAAGGAATTTCGGAGATTATCCTGTAGTTGATATATTAAGAAATATGTATTAGTGTTATAGTTCTATTTAAAACTAATAATTTATGTATTGAAACAGTATATAAAGTATATTTATGGAAACAGTAGTATTTCAGAGCGCCAATATAGCAAGCTTGGGTGTGATGCATGTAGTTGGTTGCTGGCGAGATGCGGCGTGGTGTGTGGTGGAAATGCTCGAGAGCAAATCTATCAAATAACCAACAACCTCTAGAAGCAGCTGCGCCCCGTGGACTTGCAGGGCCATCCTCGCCAAGAAGTACAAGATACAATTAATATACTAGGAACAAATAGCCGTACACCAGTCATGCTTATCAAACACTGTCATAATTATTGGTAGTAGACGATTTAGTTCATGGAGATTACATATTTAAAGAGCGTTTCTTTCTACATAAACAAATTCTGAAATTGAACTACAACATTCATAAGAATAATTTTTATGAATTTTGAAGTGTAATAACGTTGTGGCATCAACATGCGGTATAGTGTTTTACTATACAAATTGTAATCGTAATGGTATCCAGACATAATATACTCTTATCTTTTTATCGCTGTTTGGTAGTATCCTGCCAAATGGTATACATAAATACTCGTAGTATTTAAATAAATGGCTAATTGGGAATTAAAATTAATTTGACTGCACAATTTTTGTCGTCGGTTGATTAAACGAGGTTAAATATTTGAATTAAAAAAACAATGGAGCTTATAATAAATTACCTATATAATTGACTGTAAGTTTAGAGTTAAGCCACTACTCCGGATGGACACGATAGGGTCCGAAACATGTACGTACCATCACTTAAAAGTAATATGAAATAAAAGTATATATTTTTAATTTCTTGTTTTATAAATTTAAATTTAAATAAAATTATATTTAATTAAAAAAAAAACTATTCTTAATATGAAATAGATAATTATTATAAACACACTCGTATGATGTTTTTAAACGAATTCCTAGGAAGCCGTCAGTAAATGCGAAGGCGATGTCTTCATTTCTGTAAATAGGATTTGCTCAAAGTGATACATGTAAGATTTTTTTTTTTTTTTTTTGGGGGCCATAGGCCCCGGGCCGGTCGTTTTGTACCTGCGCTCCCTGGGAGCACTTACCAAGGCATTCTTTTCAGAGTACATTCTCGTTATATAAGTAACGGGTTTTGGTGAGCAACACCACACATGGGTGTAAAAGTTCAGACGTTAAAATTTGGACTTTTAGACTTCTTCGCCGAAGGTCGCCGCGAATACAGAAAATGCGTGGTAGTTGGTCTCCGTAGATATGAGATCGATATATCCAACCGGTCCAGACTTCTGTTGGATTACGCTAAGGAGCCTTTGCCTCCCTAAATCTAATATTGGACAACGCCACAGAACGTGTTCAGCGTCCTGCAAGGGGCTGCCGCATGGGCAGTCTGGACTATCAACGAGGTTAAACTTGAAGAGTTTAGCCTTAAAATTTCCGTGCCCAGTCATGAATTGACTAGTCCAGTGGTTTGGAATAAGCCACGGCATCTCCATTCTATCGAGGACAGAAGGAAAGAAGGAATATGTGTCTACCCTTGAGCGAGGTCGACCATCTGCTCTGCCATGCTGTGAGCGCCGCCAGTCTTACTTCTTTTTCGGTTTCTTTCGTGATTTTACCCTGCGGAGGATTGAGACAAGTGCCCCCGACCTTCGCAGAGAAGCCACGTCTAAGCAACGACATAGCGGCGCTCACCTGCACTTGCAGATCCAACGGCAGCACCCCCGCAAGGATAATCAATGACTCGGTGGCAGAGGATCGATAGGCTTTAGTAAGTGAGAGAAGTGGGGTTCTTTGACCGCTCAAGAGAATGCGTCTAATGAAGAGTAGTCGAGTGCGCTCAACCCAGCACCGCGCCGCATATGTCACGGTGCTGAGAAAGATCGCATCATACACTGTTTAAAGGGCTCGAAATTTGAGTCCCCATGAATTTCCGTAAGGCGAGAAATACAGAAGAAAGCCTTCCGCGCCTTATCTACAACATGGCGAGCGTGAGTGGCGAAACTTCTTTTACCATCCATGATTACGCCAAGGTATGTAACTTCTGTAGAAATTTTTACTTTAGCACCTTGGAAGTAAATAGCTGGTGGACGTAGTGGAGATAATTTTCCCTTTAAAAGAATAGCTTCTGTTTTATGTGGCGCAAAACATAGTTTGTTTCGTTGGCCCCAGGATGAGATTTGGTTTAGAGCTTCTGTGATTGAGCGCTCCAGTGAAGATCGACTATTGTAAGATAAAGAAATATTTCGTAAGTTAATGTTTAAATTGGATATTCAAACACGAATGCTTAATAATTGGCATATAGTTTGCTTGGTTGTTCGCCGAAAATCTGGTTAGGGTTGCACGCTGGGGTCACCGGTATAGAGACATAGAGACCCACCTGGCGAGCCAGAATGGCCGTTGTAACGGCAGGTAACGAGGTAATCTCGGTCGGAGACTCAGCAAAACAATCGATTGCCCGCGCCCGCATTAATTGATTACCCCTGTATTGGTCCACGTGTGACAACACGCCGAGGGTATTAATAGAACCAGGCTTCGCTTCGCCAGTGAGGTTTCTGTCTCGGGGAACATGTTTTATGTTTCAAACAATATTTAAACTGTTATGTGTGGGTTACTATTAAGTGGATTATCGACGAATGATTACATATTATTGGACACTTTACCGCCCTAGACGGGAGTATTTGCAGCAAGTGTTAGAGGACATGACTTGTAGCTCTTATGCTGAGCTAAAGAGGATTGCAGAGGATCGAGAAGAGTGGAGATCGAGATGCAAGATTTTGTTGCTGCAAAGCAAACCACCGGATTGATACTACGAAGAAGACACTTTATTTGCTTGTTCTCTCCGTTTGTTGGTATATACTTATATAGCATAGTGTGTCAGTTTGTCATTTTTTTCAAAATAATTTTTGACAAAATTTTTGGTTGAAGTAAAATATGGCATGCGTGTCCAATTACAGTGAAAATGTACGATGGAATATGTTTTATAATTATAAGAAACAGACGGAGATCATAAGAATGTTTCAAAATACTCGTAATGCAAAACAATTAAATTGTGGACTTGTTTGCTTTGTATCATTATTTATTAAATATTATCAATATACAACTGACAAAGCTGAGTGACGGCAATTTGTGGTGCTAAAGATACGTAACTGATACGGGACGACAAAATAATGTGTTTGACATCGCAGCATTGAGGCTTAGAAAAACCATGTGCATTTATGTCCGAATAGTCGAACATAATTGTCATTTAATTTTTAGACGATATTGGTCTGTTTTCTTTGTTCTACATCAGATATTATTTACCATTTCCGATTTTACCAGAAGAGTAGCACCATCTTTTAGGCGGACTTCCTAGCAGATAATTTCCTCTCGGTATATTGTGGGCTACCGTTTTGGAGTCTTATGGTATCTTCCATTCTATCCACGTGATTTCTCTACAATTATGCAAGCCATAAAAACAAAAATCAACTTTTTTAGCGTGATTCTAAAAATAAAATAAAATAAAAAAAGGAAAAATCAGTCTCTAATACTTCAGCGATGAAATGTTACGAAAAATAATTAAAATAATTAGGGGTCACGATTCACTGAGTGAATAAAGCAACGATTAAAATTCTAAGAATACACAACTAGTTTTATTACTCTGAATAAATAAGAATGAGCCGTCAAATTAATATTCTGTGTGTGTGTAATTTAAAATCAATAAAGAACGACAGTTTCTCTGTATTCCATAGCTTTCGTAATATTCCAAGGCCAAATAATTATTTCCTATGGCTTATATAATATAATGAGACCCAAAATGGCCTTCACATCGATTTTCGGACTGAATATAGATGGCAAAATGTTTGGAAATTGCCTGCACACCATACAAATATTAGCAATGAGATAAGTATTATTTTTTAATATTTTCTTCAACTCAAAAACCATAATCATTTAAGTCGACATTTATAAACGATAATGTCTGTGTTTTGTGCATTTTTTTCAATACCAACATTTATTTTAACTTTATTTTATAATAAAATAACATTAAGGTTATGATAATACTTGGTAAAACTGCATAATTATAATTTAAAATTAATTTTAATTAAAATAATTAACAGATTAAAAATATTTAGTTTTGATTCACATTTATTTTAAACGATTACATGTTTCAGCCTCCCTGGAGACCATCTTCAATAATGATTAAATTAAAAACTGGCAGTGGCTTATATAGGTATACATAAGTATTTACTTTTTATTAGTTTCTACGTTAGTACACATATGTGTGTACTAACGTAGAAACTAAATGTGAATCAAAACTAAATATTTTTCATTTGTTGATTTTTTAATTAAAATTAATTTTAATTTATAAAATAAAATACTCTAAACTAATTATAGTACATTTTGAAATGAAAGAGTTTGAATAACTTTTTATAAACATATTTATGAAACAATAATTATTTTAAGCTAAACAATTAGCCGAGCTGTAACAAAGTCGTCGACCTCCGTTAGCTTTTATTGGTATAAATAATTTAAGAGCCCATTAAGCCCTACCACGTAATAATGGCTCCTAAACCCAAAACCAACACTTCACATTTTATTGTTATAATATTAAAATTCACTTTTAGAATTTAGATAATATCCAACGCAGTTATTCTTGACAGCATAAAATACGTAATTAATATACAAGTACCCGTGTTGCAAATTTAAATACTATTTAAATTCACTCCTTTTACGAGACGAATCATTTAGAGGTAATATATAATGACTTGAATTTATTATTAAAACATTAAAATTCATTGATTTTAAACAATTTCAATCGTATATAATATGCATCATGTAAATAAGTGAACGTACGGCTTGGAGATACAATGTTATAAAAGAGAAACAAAAAAAATCATACTAATTACTAGTACCCAAGAATAAAAATAATATCATTTTAAAATATGGCCCAGTAAGTAGGATTGTCGATGGTTACATCTCTTTATCGATAAATAAATTGGGATCGTTTATGAAACTGTGCAAAGGAAATCTTTCAATTTACAATACAAGGGAATGGGAAAATGATAGCGCTTTCTTTCTCCCCGGCGGTCTGTGGCAGGCGGAACAACTAATGGTACTACGATAAGTTTCGTTTCGCGGTCAGAATCGTAATTCCGATGACCGCAGGTGCACGAGATTGGTTTCCCGACGGATGCAAGACCCAAGGAACCCTTCGCCTAGTGACAACCTTCCACCTTAAACAACGCAGGGAACCCGGGCTTCTGGTAATTAAAAGTTGCGCCCCATTATTGCATAGGCGCATAAAGAAACCGATGCGTTCTCATAATTTACAGATGTCCTTAAAAATGTTGTAATTTGGAAAAAATTTGAAGATTATTTTAATAATTTTTTCGATAGTTATATTTCATATTTAGGTGAAGTATATAGGAATCATGATTTGTTACATTTTGTGTAGGTAGTTATTTTGTAACAAAGAAATATATTTCATTAGCTAGTCTTCAGCGTAATAAGAGCCTTGTTCAGAGAGTCATTAGGTGAGCAAATACAAATATAAATAATTAGTATGAATAAATTAATTTTCCCTTTCAGTGCGGCGATTTATTTTGAAAAAGTCTGTAAAAAGTGTCAATAATCCGGAAAGTAAGTTTTTTTTAAATAATTTGTTATTCTATGTTTCTTTACACAGCTTTATTATTTTTTTATTATTATTGAAGAGAAAAAAAGCGCTACGATTCATTATGAAAAAGTCTTCGAAAAGTGTCAATGTAATGTAAAATATTTTGAACCTAGATAAACATGTAATAAACATAACAATAATATTTGTTAAAAATTTCAATTATATTAAATTTTTAGTTTATATTTTAATTTAACGATTTTCTTAGTAAAATTTAGTTTCAACCAACAAAACACCCTATTAATACACACATTGTAATTATGGAATTATCGATTCAAAAAATCGTACGTATTTATAATATTTTGTACCCACAGAGATCGTGAAATCGTTTGATAAATTATCTTCAGATTGCAATTACCATACATTAGAACCAACCTTCACTTGAAGCAAGAGATATCTTATAAGACCTTCCATTCCAACAACAAAAATAGACTTTCGAGTATATGTTACACTTAGGTGATGTTTCTGAGAAGAAACTGCAAAAAAATATGTGTGTCTTACATTTGGAGCGGATATAGCTTAGAGAGAAAATTATGGTTATGAAACATATAATATAATAATATATAGAGGCTTTGTTGCAAATGGCGGCCGCCGGCAAACCTCTTGTCATTAGCAAGTTAAAGCGTGAAGAATGGCATCGCCTCCAGAGTGAGCGCGCTCCTGAGGCACAAAGAACCGCAATGTCTTTGTAATGCGACTCCTAGAGCGTTCTCTAATCTTTAAAAGTGGAGAGAATAATAAAAAACTACCGCAACCGCAAATGAAAAATAGCGCTCACCGCGCCAGTGCCAATAAAATGTATGGATACGAGAGAGTTTCAGGATTTAATGTGAACCTCTCATCGGAAATTTTAAATAGAAAACTTTTTGGTAGATTTAAAAACAGATTGAATCCATCATCATCATAATCATCGTCACCATGTTCACTCTCCTTACTGGAGCATATGATGGAGTAAGAACTGCCGATGCAAAGCTCTGTCCGCCATGGTATTCGCATGATCCTATAATTGAATCCATAGTGGTTTAAAAATATTTTTTACGATTTCGTAAAAAGTATTTCCTTTTAAAATATTGTTCTACTCTCGTATTGCGTCATTTTCAAACGGTAAAATAAATAATACTATACAATATAATATAAAGTACATATTGCAATTAAATTATCCATTATTTTATTATATAGTAAAAATTATTACATTGTAAAAATATTTATTCAACTGGTAGAATATTCTTATTGACGCATCGAAAAAAAACGATTAGGTTTCGTCTTTAATAACTTATAAATTGCCAATATGTATAATCGTTGAAGAATAATTTTTAATTATATTGAAATAATAAAAATAATACAATTCTACATGTTTAATTTGGTAGGAGTATGGTAAAAAATTAATGGATTTTGCAGCGGCATGTTGAGAATGAGTCACCGAAAATCACGATATTTTTTTTGGAAAGGGTGCCTCCCCACGTGGCACGTGACTAGGGTGCAAAGGAGTGATCGAACGGATGTGGTGACTAACGGAGGAGGGAAAGAACAGTCCGCTCATCGAGTAATTAAATAATGGCAGTCAAAAAACTAACAACGATGCTAAAAAAATACAAATATTCCAAGAAAACTAAAATCGTGAGACACACAATACACGTGAATGAACTGTCTCGTACCTAATATCGCCATTGAAAACATTACTAGTAAATCGAAGGGAATATACCATATTTAATTACGTTAAGCTGAAGACGAATTTACAAGTTTTAAACATTAAAAATAAATATAAAAGTTTCTATGTGTATACATTTTTTCAAATTATCAGAATATTCAGTAAAAATGTATTTTTCAATATTTTTAAACCACGCAGCGGCCAAGGAAAAATCCCCATCTGAATCTATGGTTGTACATAAGTCATAACGAATTGTAAGTAAAAAATTTGTAGCATAAGCATGTCTAAAAACGCTTTTATTTATACAAATAATTTTTCGACATACTAGTATTATACTGCAAAAAATCTTTGTGTCGATGATAAAATATCGTTTTTTTAAAACGTTTCATAAATATATATTTATTTATGCATCAAAAGTTTTACAATATTCAGTTTTAAAGTACGGGAGACGTTTCAATTTTCCAGACGCGATTTTTGCGTATTTGAATTTGAACGAGTGCTTTAGGATAATGGGATTAAGCGCGCCGACTTTCAAGTTCAAAAAACATTTCATACGTATTAACATGGAGCGGTCGGGGCAGTTTGCCGACCGTCTGGCCAATGGCAGAGGGAGGCGAACATGGGGGAGGCTCCCACCGAACAAAGTCACCCAAATCTATTTCGTTTTGTAAAGGCGGCACTACTTCCCCTGTCCCAGCTGAGTCATAACCAACTTGCGATATGATTCACCTTCACACTCCGCTGTGACCCTAATACAAGCAAAATAACGTTTTATATCAAATGCATATGAAATATACGAATGAAGTGCGCAACATTGTTTTATTTAATAAAATCAAAACTTTCGTAGTGTAAATGTCTTTTGTGGATTTAGTTTACGCCTAATTGTCATATTTAATTCCAAAAATGTAAATTCATGCGTTGAGCCGCGTATTAGGACCAAATATTCCAGACTATAGGAGCAATGAGTCATTCATCAGATCTCCTTAAAATTGCTGATTAATATGTCAAAGATATTTTTTATGATCCGTGGGTTATCCTGTATACTAGACACAATTTGATGGTTATGGATACTATGGCTTATGTTCAAGCCTGCGAGTGTTAGTCCTGGAAGACGTCGAGAAATATGCAAAGTACATGTGTTCTCAGCAATTCTTCTGGTGAATAAATAACTTTGGATAATTTTATATTAATTTAAAAACTAACAAATTTAAATGATAACTTAAGACTTATATATCTTATATACCTGTATACTTGACAACTTGACAGAGAACTGCGGGGAGTTAATTTCAAAATTAAGTAATTGACATATAAAACAGTTTCTACACATGGTATTGAGGCTTTTGGATTTAGCCGTGTGTGGCGAATAATTTTGTTGATTCAATTAATTTTAAATTAAATATATGTGCCCATAATTATGAATGTCAAAAAAGTGAAAAAAAAATAGTTATTCATTTATTTCAGTTCACATTGTTGTGAATTAATATAATCTTCATCCAACACGAATTTAAAAATCTAAATATAGCATTTTATGCAACATGACGTTGTCACGTTCATCGGTTTTCAACCAACATCAAAACACAAACCTTTAAATATCTCAAAACGAATGAAGCGTGACTTAGACCACTTTCATGATCATAGGCTCATATACCAAAGTAAAATAATTAAACTTATAACAAACCGAGTTGTTTGTACTATGAAACAAAAACAATGTTTGCGAGCAACAGCCGTAGTAAGTAAAACATCGAGCGTTTTGTAAACTGTGGCATCAAACAAGAATCAGATATGCAACACGGTGCAAGAGGATGTCGCATGGCAAAGAGATGAATTTGCATTCAAATAAAAGCTGGCCGTTGCCTCTCTAGTGCATCTGGTACACGAAGCAGTTAAAAGTACTGCACTCGCCGGGACTCTCCATCGGGGGAGAGTGGAACTGCTCCGTAAGGCGTGTACAGAATTTAATTAAGGGATTAAAAGTCCAAGGGCCGAGTACTCGTAAATACATATCCACACATAATTTGTATGACACTGGTTTCTGGGGGTTTTAATCTGTGTGACAGTCAGCAGAGTAACACATTCATTATATTGAATTTATTTATTTTTAATGTACTAAATTAACACTATTCAGTCTGCGCGTAACGCGGTTAAACTTACGCTGGAGGCCAACTGTTTTTTCAAAAAATTGCTAAATGTGTTCAAATAAAATTAAATATGACCCTCACTGAAAAGGTTTGAGATCTTTGAATTATGGTCGAAAGTAAAAACAACACATATGTTGTGTGATCGGCCACTAACGTTAAAAAAACATCACAAGCTGTGTATAGTCGGCCACTAAGCGTTGGCGGAACGATCACACACATGTTCTGTGACCGGCCTTTAACGTTCGGCCTGGCGATTACACACGCATTGTGTAATCGGACTGGATAGTGTTAAGTAGCTTTGTGGTGGCTGTTCGTGAATGCCATATGCTCGTGGTAGAGGAGCGGGCATGGTATGATGATGATATTAAGTTAACATTGTTTCAGATATCTAAGCCTACAGAGCTCTAGCCTACATAGAGAGCTTACTTTCTGTCATGGAAACACTAAAGCGTCTTTTAACTTTATATGCAATATCTAATATTCGCAGCTAAATTCAATCAAAGCAAATAGAACGTAATTTTGGATCATGATTTATATTGAATGCAGACGTACGATGGGTTTTAGAACAGACGTTAATAAAAAATTGTATAAAATCTAAAATATACAAAAAGTATCAGAATTTATGTCATTTCAAGCGAGCAGGAAGTTGTTTATTTATTCAAAATATAACATTTTGGCTTTTACACGCGGGCATTGCACATTTGATAAAATTTAACAAGTAAATATTTACGTATTTATTTGGAGAATTGACCTATTTACATATTTGCATCCATTTCATCGCCCTTGTTATGACCGCGGACATGCTTTCAAAAAGGCTTGTATGAAAACCGCACGTTTATGATGCTGAAATATATATCAACAAAAACATTAATAGGTATTTTAAAAATCTTTTTTTTTGTGCAAATACATTCATATGGAGATATATCATTTTCGATGCTGCAAAATATTTAATGGAGTTTTATAGTATAATACATGCAGTACTTTCAGTTAAATTGTGGAGTAAAATTGACATACTTTTACTTTAAAAAAACAGTGTATTTGAGATTTTAACACTACAAAGGACCGGAAGTTTTTCTCGCAAGTTTTTATTTAGAAACACAACACAAAATTATTTGACATACTTTTGTGTTAACTTTATGACGTTGGACGTGGTAACAATATGTTGGATGTATGCGTGAAGATTTTGAGGAAATTGCAAGTATTCAATAATATACATTAAGTAGTTTCGAAGAGGTAGTAAGAAAAATCGCTCATACACGGTTACAGAGTTAAGTTTCAACCGTTTCTGGATGTTTGAAAAGATTTCCTAAAAGTAAACATTGGTTTGGCAGTTGTGTGAAAAAGCAGGAGGAATCAACGGAAAATATTTGCAAAAATAATAATCACACGTTCATGATACTCGTAATGATTGTTTTTTCAATGTTTTTTTTAGCATTCACTTTGAGATCCATTATAAATAATAAATATTTATCATATATTTAATCCATGTGTCATCATCCTGTTGTCTCTTGACAGTGACAGATTGAGGAAGGCTACGAGTTAGTTGAAACTGCAGTCTCCTAAATAGGGTTTATATCTAACGTGATCCATGTAAATACACGTTAAATAAATAAATATTTATTTATTAACCATGTTTTAAGATAGATCACGTTGAGTATGGCCTCTTTTTAAGAGACTGCAGTTTCGATTTACTCGTATCCTTCCTCAATCCGTCACTGTCAAGCGAAAATAGAGGTCATACTCAACATGATCTACGTAAGAACAAGGTAAGCAAATAAATATTTATTATTCGACAAAATGCGCTTTAATATCGCTTTAATTTCGTATAAGCCGAGAGTTTTTAAGAAAACAGATGGTGGAAAAGAACTTCCGGACCCACGAGCTACAGCATTATGAAAATAATGTTAAAAAGTAATTGATTAGTAATTTCCGCCTAAAAGTACACGTGATTTTTGCGGAAATATATTTTAATAAAAGTAATAATGATGTAAAATCAATCATATTTATTCGACTGAACAGTCGGCTTGATTCCATTAATATTTCAAAGGCCAACTAATTGGTTGGCGTAATTATAGTATTTACAACCGTTTTAAATGTAACGAAATAACATGAAATCAAATGGAAATTCTTTCCGTGAAAATTCGATAATCCGATAATTACAAAATATTGATTCGCCGTAGAGCCTACACGTCACTGAAACAAAATTGGCTTGAAACGCTAAAAGCAGTTATTCAATCACATAAAATGATTATATTTTAATGAATAATTCATGGTTAATCCTCAATATGAATGGATTAACGATATAAATTATACGTAACAAATAATATAAAATTTCACTCTTAATTATCGTACCAATGACGTGTTTCACAAGCAAAGAAATGAAAGAACAATTCAGTAACACAGCCCTGAATGATGCATGCAGAGTCGCCACAGGCTGCCTCAAACCAACACCCATTTCAAAACTATACCCCTTGGTTGGTATCGCACCACCAAATATAAGACGCAAAGTTATATGCGCCGAAGAAATGCGTAAGACAATCAACCAACCGTGCCACTGCTTGTATAATCAGGTACCCTCAACACCCAGACCGAAGTTGCGAAACAGCTTTTTTAGATTTACACAACCTCTCACATCCGACCGTGAAAATTAGAGACTCCAGGTCTGGCAACAAATCGCATCAGAAGATTTCTTTACTCCAAAGGAAGGCCTCCCAACTGGCAAGAACCTTGACTGGCGGACCTGGAAATCCCTGAACAGATAAAAAACCGGAGTTGGTAGAATAAAAGACAACCTTCGAGCGGTGGGGAATGCTTCGGCAGGAAGAGTCACTGTTGTGCGACTGTGGAGACCTGCAAACCGCCTCATACCTAACATCCTGCCCCTTGTGCCCAACGAGCTGCACATCCTAATACCTAATGCTGAGCAACATACAGGCTATCGATTTTGCCAATTTACTTATAGCAAACGATAGAAATACGATAATGTCACATTTAAAGATGACATCATATGGAACGTTATTATACAATAATAAACGCAATATTTATTTATAATCTAAGATATTACATATAAAAAATATGAGGTTTAAATTTAAGCGTTGATTTGGGTCGAAAGTTTAAAAAGGAAAAGCATTGAATCAACGTGGTCATGTTATTTCAGTAATTAATATATGCGAGTGGTTCTCTCCAGAATCAGTACGGGGCGGGGCACGTGAATGCTTCAATTGTGCATGTTCGTGACATCTGGTGAAATTGTATGTCGTTCGTTTTAATACTGAAACTACTCGTCAGTTTAACAAGTTACGTCATAAGCAATGCGACATATTTGTTCAATAAGACTATGTACTTTATGATTTAAGTTATGAATTACTATCAATGTTCAAAAATACATAAAAATCTAATGATATAAAAATAGATAAGCCGCGTCGATCTTCGCATAGTGCGACTTGACCGAAAATCTCTTTATCGTAAGTTTAAAAAAATGACAAACATAAATTTGTGAAATAATCAACATATATATTTAAATACCCAACGAATAGGTACACTCAAGTGGCAATGGGCAGGAAATATCAGTTGAAGAGACGACGGTCGATGGGGAAGAAAAGTATTGGAGTGGCGCCCAAGAACTGGCAAACGAAGCATTGACCGACCCCCTGCAAGATGGACTGACGACATAAGAAGAATAGCGGGAGTGGCCTGGATACGGAAGGCAGAGGATCGAAGAGGATGGAGACATGCGGGAGGCTTACGTTCAACAGTGGACGGATACAGGCTGATGATGATGATATTTTGATTAACATAGTTTTGCTTAAAATAAAATATTATGATGTAATTTTTCAAGAGGTAAAACTATCAATTTACAAAATACGAAGTGCTTATCGATTGTTAACATTGTTGTTTTTTAGTTATTTAGTATTGGATGTATGAGTTATTTCACTATTAATTAAATTAACAAGCAATTGAGATAAATTTTAACACGAAAATAAGTATTTTTATGACATCTTTATGTTTTTTTACTAAATATTTTTTAGCATTAAACACGCACACATTTTCATGAACCAATTATGTGCAAAAATTAACACGTTTAACTTCATGTAATGTTTTTAATGCATTCGACTCCGCCATATAGGTCACATTCAGTATTAAAATTCCGTTGAAATGTAACCGCTGGCGTACAGGGACTATTTGTTCGAAAAAAAAACCTAGGTCACCGGTGACCTACGTGGAGCCCTTTTTCAAAGCAGCGTAGGTCACCGGTGACCTACGTGACGTGAAACGTGTTAAAGGCAACGTCTAACATCAAAAATAATAATCATATAATGGATAATACTGGATGTATTTAAGACCGAGATGTAATATCGACAAAAATATGTAATTTCAAATGAAATTATCCCTTAAATAATAACGATACAAGTTACGTACAAAACAAGCTTTTCAATTTAATATATTAATCATTATAAATTTGTCGCGGTCTAAATTAAGAGCTCATATATTTCATAGAAATTTCACTTTTGTTAAAAACGAGATTCATAATTAAAATAATGTATGGAGCCGGCAAGCTTTTAATAAATAAAAATATCCTAAAGAATCTTAAGTATCATCTTTAAAGAGCTTTTTAATTGCTCTCTTAGCAACACCTGCATCATTAGTATCATCCCCAGTAAATTGGAGGCACTCTAAAGTCTAAGTTCTCGCACAAAGGGCGAGGTGCGGCAACGAGGGAAGATATCTACAGAAGAGTTAAACCGACACTTAGAGCCGGAAAACCCATCGATTAATTCTCTAAATACTAAATTAATGACAGTATTTTGAAAAAAATGTGATATGTATTATGTACAATTTCAGTTCTGTACGATGACTTCATAATAATTCAGTTAATCAAGGTATTTAAAATTTACTTTTTCCCTAGAAAACCAGGCAAGGCCTTTACAGCAGTTTAAAACACACACAGACGGAAAACTCATCGATTAATTCTCTACATACTAAATTAATGACAATAGTTTCAAAAGCAAGGTGATTTATATTATTTTCGAAAGGTATTTAAAATTCACTTTTTCTCCTCGAAGACGTGTTCTAGATGGTAATATTACTAATAACTTAGTTTTTAAAAAAAATGTGCAAAAAAAATTCACCATTTCAGAAGTCTACTAAATTATGGTTTTAAAATACGATTATATAATTTTTTAGGTATTTTCTGCTATAAAACATCATATTTTAGAATGTATTCGTATATTTAAAAAATGAACTTTTAACAAAATATTTACGTACTCGTATTAATAAAATAGTATCTTAAAAATCTGAATAGCGCTTATGAATATATTTTAGTTTATATTATTTCATTCACACCTATACTACTAATTAAGTATGAATATTTTATCTTAAGTCATCTTTATTATAATATATGAACTATGCTTTGATTAGATAATATAATAAAAGCATTTCATATTTTCAGGATATGTTACGTCTAATTGAATGCAGTGGAATATCGCGACAATTAGCTTTTGAAGTAATCAAATTCAATTCTTATCAATTCGAATAGTTTTTTATTAAAATTGTAATAATCGTCAATAATGAGAAAAATATAATAAACTAAATAACCTATTTATTATTGAAATAAATTATTTTGTTACATAAAATCCTATTGAATTAATCGATTATACAAAAGTACAGAAGCAAACCTTTAATTTCATAGTAAATCTTAGTAATGGTAATAAACCAGACTAAAAACCAAAACATATTCCGATCCACCCGATAGATGTTCTCACCGGGTTTCACATTTTAGCCTTCCATGCCAAGGCAGGACTATTTTATTAGTTTTCTTCTTCGCGTAGTTTTCTGCAGACTGGTGGTTCCTAGGCTTCAGGCATATTCCATACTAGCTCATATCTACAGCTTCTAAGCCATTGAGCAGCACCGATTTTGTTGGCATATTTAGTGCCTCCGTTCATTCTGCAAAGGTGTGGCATTCTATAACTTTGGGCCATTTTTAAATTTAAGCGCTGACACAAAAGTGAAAATAGAGAAAGAAATGTGCTCAAGAAGGATAGCACCAGACGGTTTGGGTCCTCCACATGACTTTACGATTTTAAGCGTTAAGTGCTGTAAAAATATTGCGACTACAAAACATATTACTTTACTTGCATTGTGATCATGCGGCATTACGCTATTAAAAAAACATATTTAATTAATACACACATAAATCTATAAGCAATATCCTATCTTGTATAAGATATTATTTTTCAGTTAATTAAACGACAAAGCAATGTAATTAAATTATAGAAATATTCATTCAAAATAATCAACTGTATGAAAAGAAGTTTTCGTTGCTCAGTTTCAGTCAGAGTCATTTATTTGTGGGCTAATACAATTACTGTATTATAATAATCGTAATATTTCGGTCGAAAAAATGATTTTTTTACTCGAACAATGTATTTTGCAAGGTGAGAAATATTCAGTTGCTCGAGTCTGGAGACTTTTAAATTGTATAACACAATATTTATTTATCTAAAGTCTTACTGTTCGGCAATGTCTCGAGATCTTTGTTATGAACATTACATTCAAGCGAATAGTGAAATTATACCAAAAGCTCAAATTATGCAAGAAATTAAATAAAAAGAAAATTACTCCGCCGAGAAATGTAACCCACCTTTATTTTCTATGTTTCAAGAAATTACGTACAAAGCATCTACCAAAGCTGAGAATTTTCTCCAACGCTTATTAGTACCTATAGAATAAAACACTTTTTATATACCTCAGTTAAATGCCTGGTAAGATTCCATTGTGCCAGCCCGTAAAACTGGTAAGATCATCGGATTGTTTTTGCACCTTTTATCCGCACGGCTGTGTTATCTTTTTTTATTTCCCAGGGAAGGAAAACAAGAGTCCAAAAGTGCTTCCATCAGCGGTCGGGCGGGAGGACCCACTCCCACCCACCACAGAAACATGACCAATCAGCTGGGGACTTCAGACGCAATGAGAAAAGAGCTTCGATATAAAGCAAGTATGTACTTAAAAAAATACATTTCAATACTAAAAGTTATTATTCACAAATCAATGAGAACATTTATTCCAAGCTGGTAACAATCTTCAATATTCGTGTAGCCAGTCGCGATATATTCAAATAAGAGCAGTGTCGATAAAAAAAGACTTAGAGCCCTTTCCCACGGACGTCCAGTTTTGCAGGATCACGTTTTTTTTTTTTATGTAAACGCATGCAGGAGAGCACAACCGGTCAAGAGACCAGTGCACTCTGTGACGCTCAGCCAGGGAGGCTGGACGCTGCATGCGGGAAACGTGTGTTGTGTTCGTGTTTGTGTGTGGGTTGGGGAGATTGCAAGTGTATATTTATATGTTTCTTGAAGAGATCCAGATTGTAGGAAGGAGGAAACACAGACGCTGGAAGAGCATTCCATAGCTTACCGGTGGCATTAAGGAAGGAACTTTGGAAGCTGCCAGTTCTTGGTCGACATATATTAACCGTGTATGGATGTTCGGCAAGTGTAAAACGAGTTTGTCGGCTGTGGGTGGGTGCAGGAGGAATTAGTTCTTTTAAGTTCCGAAGAGCAGCGACCATGGTAATAACGGTAGAAAAGACGTTTAGTAGTATGATGATAACATGATGTTCATGTGAATGTTACCATAGTAGCACGTAAACTACTAAACGTGATCCTGTAAAACTGGACGTCCGTGGGAAAGGGCCCTTAGGGAAATAACTAAACATTTGTATATCGTAGATTATAGATCAGACATTCAAACGCCATTATTTATTAGAACAAATGCACTTTTTTAAATTGGATCGATTGAATCAAACAAGTAAATTGGAGCTCCTATCATCCAAAGGTTACTTTAAAAACTTGACGAATTTGGGCTGAGGATAGGTGAAAAAATATGAACTTTAAAAAGGATGCAAGTCCTACTTTGTACTTGATAGAAGTATACTTCAATCGATATTCTTCTATTTGTATACTGAACTGCCGCTGTTCTCGTCTGCACTCCACCTCAGCGGTCGCCGTGATACTTCGGCTCGACCGGATGTCCAAATTAGATAATTTCGCAAAGGCCCATGAGCTTATGTACTGCTCTCGCGCATGTGACGTCAAACGCGCGGCCGGGGGACTGTTAATGACGTTAGCCCCTTTGGCCGGAAATGGCCCTGAATTAATGCCTTTGAAAATGTTTACGTTTTGTATGTTACGTGTATGTGGGACAAGATAATTCGTTCAAAAGGAGCGATAATTCGGATTTAATAATAATTTACACTTTCAATAAAAAACTTTATTACGAGTAAATATTCTTAACATAATTAAGATATTAACTAAATCTGAAAACAGATATAACATAGATTTTACGACAATGTTTTAATAATCCCAGACTTTTTAACTAAAATTACATTTATTCGAATCCGGGCTTATATAAAATACTTAAAATCGCTAAAAGTATGTGCAAGCCAATAATTATTCGGGGCAAACATGTAAAATTTTGTTGGAAATGGTTTTATGTGTCCTTGACAACTATCTGTGTATATTGAGGCACAGATTGTTCGTTCTCCCAAAGAGTAACACTAACCTGCCAGAGACTATGCCTCTTGGTAGAGGGATCAGACTATTGAACCACATCGCCTAGGTCCTAGGATATTGACATATTCCACGCAAGAGAGGCCCAGTTCAAGAACGAACTCCACGAATTAGTTTGGAAGAGTAATTTGTTAGTCGTCTGTTTCATGAGCATCGGGACTATCTGTTGCTTGTCTTTATATCTTTGTTCTTAGTATAATATTAATTCATAAATACCTATATTTATGTATTGTTCCTTTTGGTATTATCTTATTTCAGAACAGTATTAAATAAATTTTGTAATGTTTCTGAAATGATTTTTTTTAATATTCAGGGATCTTATAATACAGTTTTGAATAGTTTGAGTAGAAAATTAGTACAATCTTAGGTACATCTTCAGTCGCTCTCGATTACATCACTAAAAGCAATCGCACAGACAACATGCTTTAAATAATATCATAAAAAGCTTCAGCGCGGAGTAAAAGTACATGATAAGATGCGAAGGCGGCCTGACTGTCCGCCCAGATAGCGTAAACTTGGCAGAATTTATCATTGCGCCCGCAGCGAGGCAATGGGGGCCGGGAGGGCGACAACAAGGCAAAAAAGGCAAGCAGCGAGATGTTATGACATTTTGTTTTCTCCGTCTCGATTATGTTTAATGTGCAAACAGACATATAAAAACATCATTAATAATTTAATGCTACTACCGCCTATTGTATTATAAAGTATATATATTAACTCGCACCCAGTACCCAGTAAAGGGTTTTTATACTCTGCGGACTTTATACAGTTCAACCAATCGAACGGACACTGCGTGCGAAAGTTATGTGTAGTATATGTGTTCTTCTAGTATATTCTAATATATTCTTCTTCGTGTCAGCGACGTCATAATATTTGTGCCGAGTATCTGGCAACATCGATAGCACGTGTGTCGCTCAGCATTAGGTCATGGGATGGAGCAGGATCTTAGTTGTGAGGCGGTCTGCAGGTCTCCACAGTAGCACAATAGTGACTTCCTGCCGAAGCATTCCCCAGCGGTCGAGGTTGTCCTTTGTTCTACCAACTCCAGTCCGCCAGTCAAGATCATGCCAGTTGGGAGGCCTTCCTTTCGAATAATGAAATCCTCTGATGCGACATGTTGCCAGAGCTGTAGTCTCTTATTTTCAGGGCCGCATGTGAGAGGTTGTGAGGATCTCAGAAAGTTGCTTCGCGACATCTGGGTGTTGGGGATATCTGATCATCAGTATATGTGTTCATATAGTTATTGGAAGTGTACGTGCTACTTGAAGAGATTCAAATCAAATTGTTAGATTTACTTGTTTAGACTTTTTACAATACATTTCTGTATTCTTATACTTGATAGATAATTGAATAATTATCTACGAGTATACCAATATTTTTTAACAAATATCGAAAATATAAACGGCAGACGCTGGGATTGTTTCCGTTACTGGAGAGAAAAGTGTCATAAAAAGATTACATTTCATGAAGATTTTTGTGTTTATCAAATTCTTAAAGATTTAGATTGTATATGGGAGGAAACGTATGCCAGAGAAGTACTATAAAGTCAGCCTATGAAAAAAAACTAAAAAAATGATATCTGCGGTTTCACAATCAAGTAATATAAATAATTCTGACAAAAGCATGACAGAATTATAGATAAGAATAGAGAAAGAATATGTTTATGGCTGATCGTAATATAATATTCAATTACAAAATCATCTGCATACGTATAAAAAACAACTAATGGTAATTCAAATAATTTCACATATTCTTCTTAGCATTCCTTTACTTAATTGCCGATAAACATGAATATAATATGGATTGATATAAAATTTCCAAATAATAAAAAAAAACTCAATAACGTTAATTCAACAACAGTGTAAAAAAAGAATATCTATGTTTTTAACAAACAAGGAAAAACTTACAAATATATTTTTTTAGTAAGTATGAAGAAAAAGACCACATATGACCTTTTTATGACTATCGAAATATTCACTGTTCACAGTAAGATAAAGATTTTTTTTTCTTACCGTCAACGGATCTTATACGTTCTAAAACATTTATAAGATTCCTCGCAGAGCGTTAAATAATTCAATCTCTTGAGCTTTAAGGGATCGCCTCGCAGTTTTTTGCTCTCAGAGATCGCGATGCTGGAGACGCGGCTAAACAACCAGCCATTCAGACACCAGACGCGCGGATAATTGACGTTTTACTCTATACACCACTTTAACACCATAGCAACCGCGAGCGAAATACAATCCTAATCGAATAAAACGAGTACTTCTTTCTATTCATATCAGCTTAGTAGTTGGAGAATGTCTATTAATGCAATTAACTAACGATTGATTTCTACTCGTTCGGTTACAATTAACGCTACCTTATAAACAATATCAATTTAATATATCACCATCATAGCTAAACATTCGCTCACTACCTGAAGAAAACGGTCGCCAAAAAACGCCACTACAAAGTTTTAACAGTCTTAAATGCTTAACTAAAAACATTCCCAGTCAAATCCACCTACGTCACTTGACCGGGTGTGGAAAAGATTGATATCGTGTTCACTCCCTCACAACGTCATTCTTCAGAAAATCAAAACATCACAACCTCAATATTCTAAGTAGGCAGCCGTTCTCAAAACGCATAATCCAATTGCATTAGTTTTTCGTTCGAAACTCATAAATTAAGATCCCAGGATTTCCTGCTGCATCTTTCAGGCAAACTGTTTCATTGACGAAATTACATTTTGAAAACTATCAATGTGTTCTGTATTAATAACATTACATACTATTACAATCGGTGGAATTGTGTCCAGTTGTGCTGAGTATACAGACCTGAAACAAGAAATAAAACATCATTAATTATTTATTCAATACATTTAACCTTTTGCATACCATGACCCTGAATAGATCTAAACCCCTAAATGGTGTCCAAATTTAACTTTTTTTTTCTTGGGCAGACGACAGATGTCGCTATAGACCGAAGCTATAACATTGACCGAAAATATACAGATTTATAACACAACGGTGTGCTCACGACACTGGCGGGCTTCCCGCAGCGGACCCATATTTGGGCTGATGGCACCCATATGGTTAATACACATTTACGATGTGCAAATTACAAAATGCTTACTGTATAAATAATATATATTATATAATACAATATAAATTATATATTATATAATACAATATAAATTATATATTATATAATACCATATAAATTATAAATTTTTCACATTAATTTCATAAAATTGTTGTTTAATTTATATTGAAATGAAATTATAATTATTTAGTAAGTTAGTTTATAACATTTATTTTATTTTACATATAATGATTTCAAATGGAAGTAGTATAAAAGTAGACATTTCCCAATAACATATAAATTGTTACACATTGAAATTAATCTGGTCATGTTATTTACAGACAACAATATATAAAGGTATAATCAAAATTGATTGGATCGACCTATAATTTTTTAAGATAATAGTTCCAACATAATAATAGTGTCTTAGGTTATACACTATTCGCAAACATACTAACAAAAAAAATGAACAACATCGGGCACTAGAAGTGCTTGGATGGTTGCCTGCATGGGATCATTGTTTGTCACTGGTAAGAGAAAAAAGTTCAAGCCTCGAAAGTACCGGATGATAATCTAATCTTGTAAAAAATCAAATATGCGTTTAGATACGTCATTGAAGCCGTATGTAATATGCATACTGTGTACTCCTCGGGTTTCAATTGCTGAGATGACTTAGGGTGGGAAGGCTTGGGAAGGATAACGGCTGAAAATTTGTTCTGATTGCAGAACTGGATACGTTTTAATGTTATTCGCAATGCGAATTATTTTCATAAGCTGCTGTGTAGTGATGAAAATTATCCCGTTCTTAAAGTGTTTTAAGTCCAAGCTTACACAGACTTGCGCTTGCCTTTCTATGATCCCTCCCCTGATGCGCCTGGTGGCTCATCTACCACCACGGTAATGAGAGTGATGTAAGCGGTACATTGAAATGAAGAACATCTCTAATTACTTGCACCCAACGACAAGATAATTCACTTATATTTGCGGCGAGTGCAATTCTCCGCCACCAATTTCATGAAGATGTAGCAAACGAGAAATAATAACAAGCAAGGAGGTGTATAACACTGATAAAATACACATTGCTGAGATATGATCATGCTTTGGAATGTAGTATATAGTTCATTAGCCAACAAACAGTGTTTGACTTTAATATTTAAATATTTATTGCAAATTTTACTATACGGTTATATTTATACTAGTTTCATTTGCCTTTGTTGTTATCACAATTAATCTGAAAGTGTTTTTTAAAAATAATGTTTTCATCCAGGAATAAAACACAAAAACTTTAATAAAGACCGCAGTCTTAGAAGATGATGAAACGCTGGGGTAGACTAAATAAAATGCATCAAAGATTTATGCACTCTCCTGGGACATTCTCAATCCCATTGTAAACTTCGCTTCTTACTGACATTTCTAAATTGTCGCGTATTTTTCCTAACCTCTACCTAGCATTATATATGTCTCGTATCTTCGCCATGAACTGCATACAAAAACAGATTATTTGAAATTGTATTGTTAATCTCAAAATTATGTATTTGACAGCACGTTTTTATAATAAGATCTTTGAAGCCAAAAGCATTAGATGCCTCGCACTGATTAATTTTAAGTTTTTTTTATTGAAATTGCTGGTATAAAAATGGCGCCGGTTTTACTCTGGCCGTTAGGATCGAACGTGAGAAGTTTAATTAAGGAAACTAGCGCCTCGCCCGGCAGTATAAAACTACCAGCTACGTAAATAACAAGTCTACATACAACTCCTATATACGGTGACACACACAGGATGACCATTAAATCTATAGTATATTGGATAATTTACTAATGTATATGACATACAAAATTTCATCTTATAACAATTGATTTAGTTAGCATTAGACTTAGAACAATATAAAATAATTCATATACGAGTGTATACTCGTATGAGTATATTTAAAGTATATTTATGGATAAAACATGCGATGTATGCAAAACACCGTTCTCTCTATGTTATACAAATAGACTTAAGACAAAAAGACTAGATAGATAAAAATAAAGATTCATAAGTTGATTACTTTAGAAGCAGTAAAATTTGGAACACTATAAAACATTTTAAAATAAATTTTAGGTATAACACTAATGGAATTTAAAGAAACTTATTATTTTTATTGATTAATTTGTTCTCATAATAAATCAATAACTTTAAAGTATTATTTCCTCCATTAATTAAGCTCAAATATTGGTAATACCATTTTTTATACATAATTCCCATACTCGACCGTACAGCATAAATATATCCCAACAAATGTGTGTCGAAATACAATCCGTCAATTTGGTTGGTTGTATGAACATCCTGTAAACGTACCGGGTGTAAATACAAAGCTTACAGTTTTTCAGATGCACATCCGACGAGAATAAACAAGAAATAAACCCACGCAGGGCATTAAGGAGCTGCGATATGTCCTTATCTAGGCACGAGACAATATCCCTTCTGTTTTATTACCCCCTGGTGGAATGAACTCGCAGCCGACAAGAGGAAGAACCGGTCACAAAACGGGATTGGGAACCGACGAAAAAGACGACTCGCACACAAAAAGGAAGAGAGGATTCGAGAGAGAAGTAGATAGAAGTAAGGAATCGCACAAAAGGTAGGGCACAGTCACGAGGGAAGTAGGCGGAAGTAAGGACAAGGGGGCGTCGAATAATCCGCAGAAATATTGTGGAGATGGGCGGGAGTCCCACGGGAGAGCCGTCCGAGGCTCGGCGCGGAAAACAGAAAAGTAGACACTAGTTAGTGGTACATTACAGGCAGAAAAATATCAATTTATCTCAAATTGGGACGGACGAGATACAAGCACCTGGGGATATCGGGTGCAATTTTGTTTATTGCAAAGGCAGACGGCGAAATAAAATACGATTTTTCTTCATTTTGTATTTTATTTGTAAAAATTACAAGGAAAAAAACACAAAAATATGAATTTAAATAGCATTGTAATAGTACAACAATTCGCCAGACGGAGAAAATATAATGAATATAACTGTTTATGTCTGCAATAAATGTCACTTTAGTGTAACTTTAGTAACCTAAGAAGTTATTTAAGTCACTTTAGTGGTAAACAAAATCTTATATTTTAAATAACAAATAATTTTAATATTTATGATACATTAATTTTATTTTTGATAATTATTAACTTTAATATCCATTTTAAATATGAAATTGATAAGAATTTCATACCATGTTTTAATATGGATCACAACGAGTACTGTTTCACTTGATGGAAGACTGCATGCAGTCGGAACTAAAGAAGCTTTCATAGATAGCGAAACTGCAGTCTTCCATCAAGTGAAACAGTGCTCAATGTGATCTATATCAAAACATGGTATGGAATTATTATATATTTAATTTATTTTTGATGTCATTTTTCGTCTTAATAAACTATTCTTAACGGTTAAGAATGACTTCTTAAGACCAGCAGTAAAAAATAAAATTTTGAAACATTTACATAAAAATCCCTTTCATTTACAAAAATTAAATTTTAATTGCTAACCAAAGACAGAAAATATTTTTTAATTGATTGAAAAGCGTTTATTTACTATGCAGATAACAATATAAAAAAATCCGAGCGAATAATGAAAAAATCACATACAGTGAAATAATATTAACGGTAGAATGTGAATGTTTTGAAAGACGGACAAGTATAATATTTTTATGGTAGGATTAATTCTTCCGGCTCAAGTGGTGCATTTCACAAAAGTCCACGGTCGAGCGAGTTGTTATTGTCAGTTATCTGCTTCAAGCACTTATCAGCTTCAAACAGACGACAACCGTAAATGGACGAATGAGGGGATCCTCCCTGCGCTGCCCTACCGTTGATATGCCGGCAATTCAAAAACAGCCGGAGGGAAATATGAAATTCAATAAAGATCTCCTTCGCCGTGAGAAACTATTTGTTTTTCCGAACGGGAAACTTAATGCGCGGTACTTGTATCGCGATAACGATCGCAATTTCGTTTGAAAAATTCGGTAATTTTCCGTGAGATGTATTTTTTTGGGATTCCGCATGAATCATCGCATCAAGCACATTCGAAACGGCAAGACAATAACAAAAGTCAATTTCGCGGAATTATTAAAGATTAATTGAATGATAAAAAGGCAACGTTTTAAACTCAAAAAAACGTGATCCCTGACTGTGAAATATATTTAAAGTTATAATACGAGTGCTTAAAGTTGCTAAAAGCAGGTTTAAGGTATTCGCTATTTCGGCAAAAAAGTGAAAAGCATTAAATATTGTAATAAATATCATGTACGGATGTTGCCGCAGGAGAGCATAAATATCAGCTGCTTTTCTTCAAGTCTCCAGGCTCACGCCGTCCAGAAGGCCGTCGGGACTAATACAAAGAAAGCAGAGTTGACATTTTTTTATGTAAGCACATACAGGAGAATACCGACAGATAATGATAGTAATTCTGAAGTCTCGACTGTGGAATTCTATGACGCTTACCATGGTGCATATGGCTAAGCGCTGCATGTGGAGTGTTGATCCGCCAACGTCATAGACTACAGCCTGAGATTCACGCAACATCCTTTATTATTACAGGAATTTACTATGAATGGTCGGTCTTCACTATGACTGTCATTTTACGGGTGAGGGATGAGATTTAAACTAACTGAGGTCTATTTGACATCTAACTGATGAACCTAGAATCACGGGAAGGCCTTCAGCCACTCTCTAACAAGTAGCTTTTTGCATGCGTCAAGTAACGGGTCCTCATCTGGGTCTCCAAAAACAGGACGGAACAGGGAGGGTTTTCACCAAGCGATATTCAGGTAAATACTTAGGAATCATGCAATTTTTTCACGAGTATAGATATTTTTAACATTTCTATCTAACTTTATAATTGCAATACTTATTGCGAATAAACATTTGGTCATCTTTAGAATTCAAATAGGCTATTATTAGTATACCCTCAATAATTAATATTCGAAGGAATCATTGGGTGTGACTCTTGTCAGTTATAAGCCAAGGGAGAGGCAAACGTAGGCCTCAACTTCTCGTCCGACCTCATTCTCTTTCGAGTAGTAATTCCACTGAAGAGTTTCGAATTAATTATACAGTCAATTGAAGGTTTAATAACTACCCGGTATATAGCCCCACGTTGAAGTAGCGCAACTTATATATCATATAATATAACTTCATAATAAGTTTTTGGCCTCCATCATCATCCCATCAACATGATCGAAAATTAATATTCAAATTCGAGACCATACCTTCAACTGATAAGCAATTAGAAAGGATTTATATCTTTCTCGTTTCATTATTTACACTTAGTGGAATAATGTCCTTTACATTAATAACATAATAGAAACATATCACGGCAAACAAATTTTATGGATCGTATTCAGTTCGCTTCCACTGTCAACACTGCGATTTGCGAAGCATTCTAGTACTCTTATACGAGGGTTCTTCTTCTCTTATAATCGCCACTGAGGTCAATGCATTTTTGCATGCGGTGTACGAGTTTTTGAATTCCCGAGTAAATAAATCTGCCGCCAAGCCACGCAGATACCTGAGAACCGCTTATTCCAGCTCTTTTCTGTCGCCGAAATGCGTTCAACCCAGGTGTTTCTTCACGTCAAGGAAGAGATGGGAGGTCCCCATAGATTTCGCATAGCTGGGAATGGATTTCTACCAGCGAAATATTTTTTGCAGTCAGGAAACGCCTGGCGGGCGAAGCGAGGGGGAGATCCATCATGTAAGACTGCCAAACCAAGACTGAGCTCCGCAGGTAGCTCGCTAGGGAGGAGATTTGGAGTGAGGGAACCAAGGTACACTACAGAATTGCGGGATTTACCATAACAGCGCTTTTCAGGACTGTAGCGCCATGGGAACTTTATATTACAGATAAGCCTCGTATAATCAGCCAGCAGATATGTTCCATTCTTCTCTTCAACATAAGTAAGGCGTAATGAGCAGTTTTTTATGGACACTATGAAATCTAAAGAAAATGCATGTAAGGTTTCTGTTCCGTTATGCATCCTTCTATGGTTACATTTATGCCTTGCAAATATATCACAAACACATTCGTGGCATATAATGTTGGTCGGGATTTTTATTGCATTTTTTTTATATTTATAAAGGGTGGGGGTGATACCCGACACTTCAAATTGCCAACCAATAAGTCGCCCTTCACCCCTGAAGCAACTCCGCCCTCTATCAACCTAATCCCGCCCTATTGTTGGTTCACGACACGGGACTCAATTTCAATCAAGACGCTGGTAATGAGAATCTTAGCAACACACTGTCGGCAACAACTACATCCTAACTTTACACACTTCAAAAGTCTACCGGGTGATTTTCTCCCTTGAGAGCACTTCAACAATTTAACCCATTACTTGGATATGCCATATTTTGAACGATAAAGTTATCATGTGTGCATATGAATGGAAAGTTCAAGTGATGACGGTGGGTTTAGCTCAATGATCAAAGCGTTCGATCGAGGGTTCGATCCCCGACGGAGATTAAAAAATTAAGGACTTTTAATCGATTTCTGAACTTTAAAATATCCCCGGTTGGTGTGAATTTGATCTCTTACCCGTAAAATTCCAGTCATAGACTATTAATTAAAATGATGGTAACCGAAATTCGTCTCGTGAAGGCCACCCATTCATAGCAAATTCCTGTAATAATAATGATGACGCGTGAATCTCGGCCTGTAGTCTATGACATTGGCGAATCAACACTCCACATGCATCGCTTAGCCATATGCACCATGGTAAGCTTCATAGAATTCCACAGATGAGACTTCAGAATTACTATCACCATCTGTCGGTATGCTTCTGTGTATGTGTTTACATAAAAAAACCTATTGTTTTTTGCACATCAAATTCGACGCCTTCATATGGAAAACAAATTGAAAAAAAAATCTCGCAGTGTTACTTTGTAACATAATCGTCTTAACCAATATCCTTCCACAATCTCTAATTCTTTTGGAGTTGTAAGATACTGAGTATGATTATGTAGCTAGTAGTTTTAAAATAAGTAAGTCTTGCAAATTCTTGAGTTTTGCCATTTTTTTGTAACAAGAAATTATATGTACATTATTTGTATATTCGGTCACTTTTGTGCGTCGTAGTCTTTGGCCAGGTACATAAGGTTAGGTATTACTTCAGGTTAAATAAGGTATTCAGCGAGGTTTCCCAAAGTTGATGGTTATTTGTGTACCAATGAAATATTTTAATATGCATGGTTTTTAAATAACGCCGTAAAAGGGCAACACTGAGACCCGGATGATGTGATGCAGTAACGCCATTATAAATTAGATAAACGCCGCCGCTCCTCATCAGAGAAGCTCCGATAAAATACGATCATTACGGGAGTAATTATAATGCTGGCGGGGGCCGAGGGGGGCAGAGACGTGGCCGGAATGTAAATTTCCAGGCCGATTGGGCTAACCTCCAAAGTATTTTGGAGCAAACATTATATATGTGCTATCTTCTTACAAATGAAAAACCAAAACTCATTTCAAAAGCTATACATAATGATTTGACCGAGACTTCCATTTGAAACTCGGTTATTAACCAATAACTGAAGTCAGTCAAGATTGAATGTAGAGCGTCGGGTTGAGCCACCCCTTAGGACAAAATGGTACAGGCCTCGGAAAAGTCGGGCTAATCATCCGCTTTCCTTAAAAACTCGTATTTACAATTCACCCAAAAATATGCCTCGGCTACCCCCTAAAGTACTCGGGCTTCTGCTTTGGAGGTCGTCGAGAACCATATTTATTCACAAGTGGACCTTCACATGCAAGTATGTCCTAGAATGAGGAATGTAAAGTGGCAGCAGACGGAACTTAGTAGCTTCAATTTGTAGTGACCAAATGTTCCAAATGTGGAACGGATATAGAAAGAAGAACTTGGATAGGTGACCGCTTGACACTTTTACGTGTCATCGATTCAAACCGCCCCAGGGATTGAGGAATTATTATACTAATCGTCCGATCTCTTTAAAGATGCTTATTAACACTATCCAGTCACCAGGCCGAACGTTAAAGACGAGTCACACAACATGTGTGTGATCGTTGTTCCGCCAACGCTTAGTGGCCGACTATACACAGCTTGTGATGTTTTTTCAAACGTAAGTGGCCGATTACACAAAATATGTGTTGTTTTTACTTTCGACCATAATTCAAAGATCTCAAACCTTTTCAGTGAGGGTCATATTTAATTTTATTTGAACACATGACGATAGATTTAGCAATTCTTTTAAAAAACAGTCGGCCTCCAGCGTAAGTTTAATCGCCTAACGCACGGACTGGATAGTGTTAATTAATAGGTAAAAAAAATATTCGTATACCATAATTATTCCTCTTTTACCTTAAAGACTTTCGTCCTATAGAAAATTGAGAAATATACAAAGTATGTATTGTTTACTAAATGACAAAAGTAAGCTTTATTTTTACAGCATTATTGTTTTCACCTCTTCTCCAAAATATAAATATATAATAAAACAAATACATTATCATAACAGAGTATCAATTTTTCTTACAAACCGTGAAAAAATATTCCGCATTATACGAGTAATATTGCGAGAAAGTTTCTCGGGCTTTCATACACAGTTGCTCCCGCGGCCTACTCCGCGCAACAACTTCTGAAACGAAAAATTTATTGGCAAATAATGAGGCATCGTCAAAATGTGCGCAAGCCAGAACTTTCAGGGTTTATTACTTGATCGGCACCTGAAAGCTGAGGTGAAAGTTAAATGATGAATAAATATGCCGAAAACAGTTTGACGTAAGTATATTTATGTTAATCGTGATCGATAAGGTGAGGAATGAGGTCGGAAGCTTTGCGCAGAGGAAATGTACACAGAAGTAAGAATAATAAAGCGATGCAAGCAGACGTTGAAAAAATGAGTGTGACAATAACCGATAATCAAGATACGTGTATGTTTTTATGATAAAAATATTGAAGACGTAGTAATAAATAAGACGTTTGTAGATTCAGCTCACGGAAAAGTGACTATTTCTCTATCTATTAAAAATAATAATTAATATTTCATATCTGGGGGTTATGATATAGTTCGCTAAAATTATTATTCAGTGAGAAACAGGGAATAATGAAATCAGCTAAAATACTTTGATATGCCAATTGAATGTTTAATTTGTTGTTTCTCTATCTATGTACACGATAAAAAATACGTAATCAATCATTGAAACATATACGAGTATAAAGCAGTTATTTTAGATCGTATATTTGTGATTTTTTACTTTGGAAGCTGACGATTAATTAGACTGCATTTAATATCCGTTGTTAGACTACAATTAATACACTTAAATATGTGCCAATATGTTTTTTTTTAATATTCAATGTTCACATATATTTACAAGAAACAATAATATTGCAATAAGTCGTGGGCCTCTTGTACCATTCTATAACACGTAGGATATTTATTGCTATGATCATTTCATTCGATGATTTGATACTATGAGAGTATACGAGTATATACTTGTACCTGATGGCTATCAAATAAGACGCTAAGCATTAGTCATTTCGGAAAATTCTTATTCGATAATGAAGTGGTCCAGTTAACTAGTTCAAACTAGTTCATCGAAAACATGTTCTTTGTCTGATTTAAATATTAAGTATTTAAATATTGCTCTTTCGATTAGCATTGTTTTTACCAAGTGGAAATATCACAAGTAAAACAAGTAACATGTATATCGTACAATATTCATATACCAGGGGAGTTGTATTTACCGAGGAGCAAGACTATTGGAGGCGAGGCAGGAGCCAGCCTCGGGGGTTCAGTTTGGTCAGACGCGACCAGAAAAAAGTTAGTTAGGCACTTCACACGTGATTAATGGGGAAAGTCATTAGCAACCTCCGGGACAAAACCTCCCAATAAAAAACCGACCTTGTTGAGGTCTCAATAATATCAGTTGGCGATGCAAAACTTTGCTTCGGATTTTCAAGGAAACCGATAATAATTACTATTATGCTGTCGTCCTAAATAGATAAAGTTTCCCGCCACCTGATACCCACTGGTATACAGGCTGTCAAAGCTTGTATTATACACAATATACGCAAGTTACATATCAAAGACAATCGCTATCAATATATCAATACAATATATTGCTGAAATATTTTCTCATATCCGCTCCGTATGTGGAGCATATCGACACCACAAATTTGACGTTTCACAGTTCTGAAAGCCCAGGTTGTCTATGCCTTGTCCCAGAACACCTGCATACCTGCAAGTCCACATCAGATCATAGATGGTTCCCGGGAGCCTAGGGCAAGAAACCGTAAACTTGCACATATTGCGGCTGTAGTATCAGATAAATTTTTCGGTGTTCAATAATCAGCATTTTTGAGGAGATGATCAGCCCGACGCTTCCGAGATCTAGAAGAAGGTAAAGAGCTTAGGTTTAATTATATCGATTTAGGCTTGTTAAATCAAGCTTGGTCGGGGTGCGAACCGACGGCGTTATAAACAAACGCTTTAACCACTAGACTATGCCGGCATGTATAAAAATTGATAATTTATTTATTTTCGTAGTAATTCAAATTGCAAAAGCAATACATCGACTTTATTTGCATAAACCTCGCAAGGAACTTATATTATCTTAGATACGAGTCAACAAAATCACACCATTAATAACCACAAATATTTATGAATATTCAGCGCTCAATTAATTCGTCACAATCTCATATAATAACATATTTAAGGGTCAAACAACTCTGCTAACATTCCTACACAAAGGCATTTTTTACCACTGGTATTTGAGTATTTTAGAACAAACCTTTTTTCCGGCGGCTCGACTTCTGTCGGCGGTACTTTTTATTACGTATCCTGCAACCCGTACAGTTAGGTTAGTGGCTGTAGTTTCTAGGTACTGCTTGTACAGTGCTCTGTGCACGCGGCGAATCATAGCCTCGGTAGTTATAATGTTTTGTTTAACTAAAAAATATTATGTTGATATTAAAAAAAATCTCAAAATAATATTATGATATTTAAATATGCGATGGTCCATTTAAGAGTAAATGTAACATACAAGTATCTTTTGTTATAGTTAATTAAAATCTATTTATGCGACCTATATTAAACAAAAACATAGGCATAACACTTTTTATGTTCTCTTTAAAAATATATTTGTCGTCAGCAAAAGTATTCAAATCTAAATATCCCCTATTAGCAAATATTTTTTACCGGGCGGCCAAACAACTTCTAAATATTTTAGAAGTATCACGCCGGCGGGTATAGCTCAATGGTCAAAGCGTTTGCTTTGCAAGCCAAAGGTAGTGGGTTAGATCCCCGACGGAGATTTAAATGATAGAAAAAAGGATTTTAATAGATTTCTGAGCTCTAAAATACCCCCAGGTGGTGTGAATTTGAACCCTCATGAAATTTCAGGCATAGCCTATTAATTAAAATTGGTGGTAGACGAAAGTCATCCCGTGAAAACCACCCATTCATAGTAAATTCCTGTAATAATGAGAATGATGCGTGAATCTCGGACGTTGGCGGATCAACACTCCACATGCAGCGCTTAGCCATATGCACCATGGTAAGCGTCATAGAATTCCGCAGACGAGACTTCAGAATTACTATCACATCTGTCGGTATTCTCCTGTATGTGTTTACATTTTAAAAAAATGTAAAAACGTATGAATTTTGGTAATCCCAATATGATTGTTATATCAGAGTTATTTATTAATCGTACGTATGAGAAAGTTGTTATGATATATTTGATATAAATATATATGTTTATACATAAATTCCAAAAAAATTACAGCATATAAGTATATTTCATTTTTCAAGACAGTAGATTAACCGTTGGAACAAAAGCAATGTGCCTGTAACAATACAGTTCCTACAATGTAATATTATTAGGGCTTTTCGGCCACGGAAATTTAACTAAAATTGCAATTTTCCGGCAAACAGTAAATGCATTCCAGCGAGCTGAAAATTCTTCGCGAAAGTAATGCGAGGTGCGCGCGTTAAAGAGCGAACAGTAGGCATTCAAAAAAAATGCAACGGAAAACGATCCGCTTTGAAAGAGGTAAAATTTTATCGCCGCCGCGGGCTTAATTATTTTAGAGTGTTGGTCGAAAGCAATAAAGGTTTAAGATACGCGGCGAGGCAAAAGCGACGACAAGACCGACCATTGCGAATAAGAAACTTTTAATTTTACACCTAGCAACCGGACTGGAATACCCTGCGAAATGATATACGTTAGTTAGCGTAATAATGCGAATCGTTCACATCGTCGATTTGCGAAAAATTACGTTAATGTATGACTCCGAAGACGTACAATATAATAAATTTAATATGCATTGCGGACACGCACGATTCCTTGCATAATTGACTCCACAATGGCTGCCCGACGCAGCCGAAACATATCGTGCTATAATAAAAATTATGGTAGTAAAATATTTTCAAAATTCTTTATTTACGTAAGAAACATTTATGATTTAAGATTACAATATCAATTTACTGATATGAATATGATCTACAACAACCAATTATCATCGTACAATTGAATGCAATCATAATTTAAAATTGAAAATAATCGGATGATTACCTTTATACATCTTCGATTGTCAGACATACTGATGACGACAATAGCATTGTTTCTAATGTGGTCGCATAAAAAATTATCTTAGGCGTGTACTATCCCAAGTTCGAATCGCACAATACCGTCGTTTACTATTTTACGGTTGAGGGTAGAAACTGCAGAGGGCGCCCTAGGCGGGAGTCTTTGCAGCAAGTGTTCGAGTACATGAGTTGTAGTTCTTTTGCTCAGCTAAAGAGGATAGAGAAGAGTGGTGGTCGAGATGCAAGATTTTGTTACTGCAAACCAATCCAGCGGATTGATACTATTTTATGATCAATTGAGAATAAAAACAATTGTCCTATATTATGTTATTTTTTGTACGTAAGAGTAGTATGCATATTAATCATTTGATACTATTGTATTGTCTAAAAAATGGTTTATATAATTCTTCAATATTCTCAAAATTAATAAACCGAAAACAACTTGCACGATCAAGAGTCATAGGGAATACGGCACAAAATGTACTCCTATCATTTAGTGACTTCCTAAAAGGTTATTTTTGCGAGCGTTCCCATTTCGTTTGATCGCTTGATTTTTTCGCTTCATAACGTCGAACGAACATAAGAGAGACGGTATAGACGCCGTGCAGTGAAGACGTCTATACCGTCGCTCTTGTTTTAAACAATAAATCGCACTTAAAAATAAAACTTATAAACATTCTCTAACACCATCAGAATCGTCATCAAATTCTCTACAAAACGTGCATTATGGTTTATATGCATCTTTAGCGATCGCTCGTTAAACAGCATCGACGCGTAACATCTTTGGCGGAAGATCTCGTGACGTGCAGATGTCGGCCATTTTTTATTTTATTTATATCTCCATGGCAACTCATATGAATCATTTTTCTTGTACGTAATTGTACGCAAAAATTTGCGTTGTGGTTGATGATAATTTGAAAGATCAGATTTTTTGGACCGAATGTTGGCCGGAATAAGCTAACACCCAGCTAACCTCATCAGGTCAAGCTGGTTAGGGCACTCTATTGTCCTGGAGGTAGTAAATGCCCTCCTAAGGCGGATGAACCTTTTTGGTCAACGGCATTAGGATGTGGAAATAAAGGGGAAAATACCACATTAAAGGTCTTAAAGACATCCCACGTATCAGCAAAAAATGATTGCATCTCAAGTAAAATTTTCCGGAGATAAAATAGTCCCCCAATTGGATCTCCGGGTGGGGACTGCTCGAGACAAAACAACCAAGACAAATAAGAAAAAAATTCAGCCAACAAGATATGCCACCTGGAATGTTCGAACATTACTGCAGAACGGCGCCCTAGACGGGAGTATTTGCAGCAAGTATTCGAGGACATGAACTGTAGCGCTTATGCTGAGCTGAAAAGGGTTGCGGAGGACCGAGAGGAATGGAGATCGAGATGCAAGATTCTGTTGCTGCAAACCAATCCACCGGATTGATACTACGAAGAAGAACGTCGAACGTAAAAAGCTCCTCCGCGGTAAAAATAACAAAGAAATTCCACCCAATGCGAGATACAGCAACACTCTAATAATATTCTAATAAAGACTGAGTTAACGTACAGAGCCAAAGTGTCGGTTTATAATTAAATCATACAATATTGGGTTTTATTATTAAAATTTCCTTTTTCATCACCGACGGTACAACATTCGTATGGAATCGCGTGTCTAAAGGCGGTCGTGTGGTCCCCGTGTCGTGCATAAACCTGAATTGGCTCGTTCACGGCACATATTACAAATGTTATTTTACAAATTCATTTTTACAGTTACACAAAGACTTGATATAAATTTTAAAAATAATACAAATATACCGTTATTTTTCAATTCTATATCATTGAATCTCACATTTCGTAGAAGGGAATGTAACAGCTTCGACCCACGATTTTTAATATAATTTTTCACGTCTGAAAAAGTTACTAAATGTATCTAAAAAGCTACGTAAGACTGCCCCTGAAAAATGTAAGACAATGAAAATCGTCACGTTATTTAAAAAAAAATTTTACAGGTAAACAAAGACTTTTCATAAATTAATAGAATAATAGAAATTTAATATTACTTTTATTTTATTTTTGAATTCCATTTCATAGAACTTAAAAAAACTACCTAATGCCGTGAAAACTTGTGAATTTTTTTTTATGATTTCATTTTACTACATAATTTAACAAACTCTGAATAATAATGGATTATTAAATAATGCAACAAGTTTTTAACGATGGAGTACGTAATTATTTGAAAATATATTAAAACAAAATTAGTTAAGGCAAAAATTCATATACGTTACAATAGATGACATTTTAAGACTCCTCATAAGAAAATAAAAAGCAATCAAATTGAAAAAATAAATTAATGAAGTGATTTCCTAAATTTTATAAGTTTAAAAAATATTTTTTGTAACAAAATAATATGAAAATATTTGTCATACAAAAAACAAAAAAATATATACTCGTATATAAGGGGTCGCAGTCACCTGGCGGCATTTACGTGTCGCGAGCCTGTCTTTGTCCTTTGGTGTATTTTCCCTCGGTCGTCCACCCTATAAATGTCAGTGTTCGCCGATTAATAGCCGCCCTGGCCTGCTCTTTGTTTCCCAGCTGACAGCCGCCCATCAGACGCTACTGAACCTCCGCCCCTTCTCACTAGATCAAGATACCAGCCACTCAAGCACTAATGCACATTACTTGTCAGCTCAAGTCATATTAAACGATGACACTATTTTAAGCGCACACAATAAAAGTTATTGTACACAAGTGAAGAACTGGTGGAGCTCTCATTGAAAGCGACACCACGGATCTGTAAAAAATCTAAGTAAAATAAGAGCGCTCAACGTGATCCATATTATCAAAACAAGATAAATTTTAATACATTTAAAATAGGAAATATATCTGAAAGTCAATGCTAAGAATATAAAATTCGTACTTAAGCTATTATGATATAATAATTTAAAAGCTGGAGCATATGGATGTCACAAGCACCACAAAGTTTGGGCAGGAAACTTGGTCCTTGCCAAATCCCATTTTAGCTATGCCCTATTCGAAGCTTTTAGGCCCACAGGACGGTCGTCTTGTAACGGGTCCGCCAAATAACGTTTTTTTTTTAAAATGGGGCGCAAAACATCGAGTGTAGCTTCGGATCTGTGGCACGTAGCGCCGTCCTGTTGAAACCAAATGTTGCCAATATCCTCCTTTTCAATTTTTGTGAACAAAAATGGCCCAATAATGATCGCCATTGACTGTAACGGCCACTCCTTGCTCATTTTCAAAGAAAAATGGCCTGATTTTCAAAGTAATGTCGCAATATTTCCCAGCGTTGTTCAAGCGTATACACAACCATATTTGTTCAGCGGAAGGATAAAACTAATTATCTGTCAAATCAGACATGAGCTAAGTGTTACCATTCACGAAATAAGCACTAGTTGAAAAAAAAAACGTTAGATGGCGGACCCTATACCTACACTCCTTTGGAGCAAGCAAGGCATTGTTTATAAAGTACTTTCTCGTTATATGAGTAATGGGCTTTAGTAACAACAAATGTTGGTAAAAAAAACACACTTGGACGCTTTGCCCTCGAGAGTTCTGCCGATTACATTATCTGTGTAGTTCTACAGGGCCATCCAGAATAGTGAGTATCCTGAGAAAAAGGTACTGTAGTTTATGCAAAAAATACAGCTGCATGACGATGTTAAGAAAAGTAACAATGTTTTCATTTACTTTTGAAATGATGAACAAAACTAACTCCACTAATATTTGAAATACTCGTAATACGTTTTTGAGACATTTATGAAACGCTGAAGTTTAAATTTTACACAATCGCTTAATGTCAAAAAGGATTTATCTTCCACCGACAATAATAAAACGAACACGTTTCAAAATCAAACACCTTTATGTAATTGACGCAGTAAAGGCTTGACGTTTTTTATCGC
Source organism: Glossosoma conforme (assembly GCA_022606575.1). NCBI lineage: Eukaryota > Metazoa > Arthropoda > Insecta > Trichoptera > Glossosomatidae > Glossosoma > Glossosoma conforme. The sequence goes on from JAGTXR010000336.1 coordinate 134,944, forward strand.
AATGCCAGACGATATGACTGACATTCAAAAGAGTTTAAAAATAAATACATCACGTTAAGGATGTATACAATATAAAAAGTAAAGATAAAAAGCCAATAACCAGATGATAGTGCGAGTTTCTTTTATTTTATTTTGCGAAATACGTTTGCTATTTTTCAGCAAATAAGTTTGAATGGGCCTACTTTATACGGGGAAATATTATATGCCTACCTATAGGAGAGAGTGGGTACGGGCAACGAACACAAAACTTTATACCTTGTTCTCGTTTCGAATTCTCCCGAAAAATAAACCATTATTTTAAATTAAAACACTTTGAAAATAAAAAAAGTTAAGAAGATTTCTCCATCATGCAAATGCAATGCAAAACAGACATCCTCATTTTTTTGTCAATCGATACTTCATTTTCATTTCAGAATTACAAAACGATTAAAAAAAGTTTTCAGTCACATATATTTATTTTTTGTAATGCCAGTTTATAATTCACTTTAAGAAAAATGTAAAATATTTATTAAGATAATAAATAACAAACGTAAAATAAAAAATATAATTTAATAGAGTAATAATATTTTCGTAAGTAAAAGCGAAATATGTCGTCAGTGAAGCAATTTTACTCTTAAGATTTAAATGACAAATTATTACTTTAATAAAAATGAAATATATTGGTAGATGAGGTAAATTAAAATTTAAATGCCAATACAAATATTTTTTGCTATTTAATATAAAACAGTAGTATAACAGATAGATAGACATTAAGACATACATACTGGACTGTTTTTTATAACTGGTATCTTACCATATCCGTTCTATATGGTCACTAAAATTTTCCGCCATTCAGTTTGGTCAGATGCCATCGTCTATGGTTCGTCCCAAGAGATCTCTGAACACGAACGTCTACCTGGGAACATATCTGGTTTCCGACGACCTCCAAGGCAAAATCCAAGATTTAAAGATCTATAGTACTTTCAGGCGTATTTTGAGACCTTTGATCCTATATAATAATATTACTTAAGGTTATTTCATTGTATACATATTACTTATATATATTTAATTTAAATTTATAAAAGGAGAAATTTAAAAATCTATATTTGTGCAAAATTTTAAACTTGACTCCTTTAAATCGGAGTATAATATCTTCGTTGTGATGAATATACGAGTATGTTTAGATAAATGGTAATGCGTCATTCAGATGTACAAAACGTAAGATGAAATTCACGCACGAATTTGCCCGCTTTAATTTCTATTAAATCTTGTGACCTACATTATAGTTCCCTTCAGTTTTAGACGAGAGGGAATGTTTGAAGATATAAAGGGAGAGCAGCCAGCCGAACCATGCAAAGATACGGCTGAGCAGCTGAATCCACCAAAACGGAATGATTTAACATCACATTCATGGATGTTTATATAATATTATTATCGTACTCGCCCAACCGTGGGGATTCTTTGAATTTGTACAGTACTACATTAATTATCAAAATAACTAAAGACTACTAAGATCTTACCAAATAAGATAATATATAAGGGTATTTAATATATACATTCTGAACATATTTATTATCACATTCTTTCTTCGTAGTATCAATCCGGTGGATTGGTTTGCAGCAACAGAATCTTGCATCTCGATCTCCATTCCTCTCGGTCCTCCACAACCCTTTTCAGCTCAGTATAAGCACTACAATTCATGTCCTCGAATACTTGCTGCAAATAACTCCCGTCTAGGGCGCCCTCTACAGTTTCTACCCTCAACCATCCCCTCCACAATATCGTGAAGAAGACCATCGTGGCACATGATGTGGCCGATCCATCGGGCTCGCCTCTCTGAGATGGTTCTTATTAGTTGCCTATCTTCCTTGATTATTCTGAGAACCTCATTGTTCGTGACGTGGTCTCTCCAGGAAATTCCGAGAATTCTTCCGTACGACCACATCTCAAAGGCCTCTATTATCTTATTTGAATATAAAAATATAAATAACATTAAATTGAAAACCTTAGAGATTGGTTTAACTTGGCAATTGGTAATTAATCAAATATTCATGTTGTGTATTTTATCCATCAAATTCGAGAAATGTAGATTGTAAATGTAATCGATAAAGAAAAATGGTTTCACAGGAGTTTTTTCTGAAAAAACTCAAAGAAGTAATTATGTATGTAATATTATTGAACGTCATGAAATTCGAATGATAAAATGTCGTGCAATTTAAAACGAAATTCTATTAAATATTTATATAATCAATGTCAATGTAAAACATGCTGTAAGACAAGACTTCTACAGTAAAGTTTACAAAACATGTCGAGTTTTTTGGATTTTAAGCTGCAAAAAGCTCGGAGATCTGCACGTGGATATTTTTGGTACTTTCGTATGTTGAGGCTTTCGTAGGTGGACGATTCTCGCGCAGTTATGCCACACTGTCAACTATTCCAATCAGCCCAGAGTATCGTGGTTCGGAGCCCGGTCTGAGAATCACACCCCGCCAAAGGTTTCGTAGTGCGGGATCGCTAAGCGCCATGGCACGACATGGTGGAAGGCGATCGATTGCGAGGGTGACTGCCCGACTGCCTGTGTGGACGAGCCACGTGACATGCGGCGTGCTTCGCTGCCGACTACAATACAACCTAACCAGAACTTTAAATCAGATTTATTATACTAGATTTTTCCAAAAGAAAAATCGTTGTCATTTTGCAACCGATTAAAGTCAAACGGTGACGCCATTTTGAAGATGTAGCATTGAAAACCATAATTATTAAATACTTATGCATTACAAAAGAAAACTGAATTCGATTTTTTTACGACAAAACACCCGAATCATTCATTCATGCATTCATTTATCCATGTCCGCTCTCTCAACAGGAGCATATGAACATCACGAGCCGCCGCCACAAAGCTCTGTTAGCCGCCTCAGCCCTCGCCCTCATTCTATGTCAGCTCTGCCTCCTGTATCTCCGACGAGTACATTATGTATAAAGTTTCTGACGGCACTCCAACACGGCAAGAGCCGGGGGCTTGAAAAAAGGCAAATATAATTGCTCTCCTACAGCATTCGTAACACATGTCCCAGACATCTCCACCTTTGTCTCTTAACTGACTGTAGTATGGAAGACCGCCTCATCCGCTCTCTCACCTCGTCATTCCACACGAATTAAAATTGTGAATAACCTTAATGATAAGCTTTACACACTATCGTAACTTTAGGAGGCCGGGCGGCAGACTTCAGGGAGCGGCATTTAGTCGAATTACCACATTTTTTTGATTATGCGTTATTATTTTCGAGATTGTTTTACTTTTAATAGCTCAGAGGCAACATTTCACACTACAAATGTGTGGTGGGTATTGATTTTAATTGCTCATCAAAATAAGAGGTGGCAAGGTCAAGGAAGAATCGCCCCGGGCGGCAAATACCCTAATAGTTTTCACTAATATGACTAATTCCAGCAAGAAATGAAATTTGAAATATTGTGGCCTATGCATAAAATCCATTGACATGAGTATTCCGATCTTTAGAACAGAACTAATAATAGACTCTTATTATAACCGAAGGTGATTTCAGTCTTGGCTTTCGGATCATTGGACATTTTCAGTTGCAATGTCTCTCCTGGATAGGAGGGAAATAAAATACCTCCCGCGGACAAACAGGCCGAAGAAAGCAAACTTCCATCCAAAAACCCTCACTGGGAGGCTTTTTCAACACATTTTGAAGTAGAGGCTCCCAGTGGAAGACCATCCATAGGCTTCTCCGACATATTCGGAGGCGAGGCTATGATGGATCTATGTGGTGGGTAGGACCTCATAGCTGAGATGGTTGTGGATGAACCGAATTGGCGCTCAACAGCAGTTCTTTAGTTTTCCAAAAAAGCTGCTGCCTTTGCGTCAGGTAGCAACCGTCAGTAAAAAAAAACCATGATGCACGAGAATACCTGGAAGACCACAGGCAACCTGGACTGCAACTGTAGACAAGAATCTGTATATTTTGGGCTTGACCGAGAATGCATCGCAGGACAGACAGACATGGCGAATGTGCACAAAGAGAGCCGACCCCAGATGATGGGAAATGGCGAGGCTAAAGAAGAATGCCTCTCCTGGATGATTGTCACAACTACACAGGAAACTCTGCTAAGAATCATCTAGTCACGCCGAAGGTTTCAGTGTTGCGGGATCGTCGGCACGGTTCTGTATGGAGGGAATCGATCGGGCGGGTGACTGGCCGCCCTCAAACCGCCCACCACCCACAGCCCACCGCCCACTACGGATGAGCCACGCGACATGCAGCACGCCTATGCCGTCGACATAGCAAAAAAAAATTCAATAAATGCTTGACTCTTTTTTCACGGCGCACAATGATGTTTAAAAATTGGTTCGCCATTCGGTATTTTATATCATTTGCTGGGGGGAAACTAAGTGGTAAAACCGTTTGTTTACCAAGCCGAAGGTCGTGGGTTTGAACCTCGACGGAGACTATATTTTTAAGCGATTTTTAAGCTCTATAATACACCCAGTTGGTGTGAATTAAAATCCCTCGCCCGTAAAATGTCAGTCATAGCCTAATTAGCAAAATTGGTAGTAAATGAAAATTTAAGAACTGTACATGCACACACGTTCAAACTCCAGATGCCTTGATGAAATATTATCATGTTAAAGCCCATATATTAAAACAACCATGTTACAATATTTAGTAATTTAGTTGACAGTGGCGTATGAAGATTGCTAGAAGGCGAATATGGACGAAAGGATGAGGTAGAAAGCAAGATTACATTGGATTCCTTTGTGATGAAAATTTCCACTCATAAACACTATACATATCTGATATTATATGTAGTGAAGCAAAATTAATATTCACATTAGAAATAACAATGTTCATTTACAAATTGTAAATAACCGGTAACCGGCTACGATGTAGAGAAAAACAAAACTCTCTTAGTACAACTTCCATTCATTCAGGTAATTTCATATTTTTTCTTTAAGCATAAGTTAAAATTCAAAAAATTTTAATGAACGAAAAATCTTGAGAGCATGAACTTTATCTAAACAAAGTTTTCAAAATCCCTTTATACAGGTATTCTCATCTTATTCTCCTATGAGAATAAGCTCTAATAACAAAAACACTAGTCTATTTAAATATATAGTATTTTTTTCGAATTTAGAAATCAGTTGTTAAATTTGTCAAATGATATATTAATCGTGGCTTTATTTACTAATTACATTGTGATGCAATTAACACATGAAATCTAATAGTTATTTATTCAACAGAACCGCAGTTCCAAGGTTCAAATAATAAGAAACATAGATTATACATAAACATACAATACATACAAAAGAGAAAAAAAAACTTAAAAGAAGAAAAAGATGACACGATGAGAACAATACCATCGACAAAAGAGGAAAAAAATGTAAGAAAGGGATCTAGGTATGCTGGTAAGCCATTTACGAGCGCCATTGCCGTTGTACTAAATTGAGCGCTCGAAGCTCCACAAGTATCAAGTGAGATCAAAAACAATGGATGGCTACGAGCACGGGTGTACATATCTGGAACGTAGAACTTTAAGCATTCAAGAAACCCAGGGTTGTGAATTGCACCGCGAAGAAGAAGTAATGAATATTTGAGAGCATTTTGTGAACGATTAAGATTTCTATTGAAATAAAACCGAATAAGCAGCCACAAATAACGCACTATTGCGGAATTGCTCCGAAGCGAAATTTAAAAAGTAGGTTTCATATTGTTATGTTTACTAAAAAGTAATGTTATTTTTTAATATGCAAATATAAACAGAAAGAGAGAGTGTGTAAACATAATCAGTTTACAAAGTTACATTCGTTAGGGGAAATAATGAGTTTATTTTTTTCAAAAATTAACGAGTCGGCTGACGAAATAAACATAATTACGACATTAAAAGCTCCGACTGCAGATCTCGGGATGAATTCGTTACGTGAGATGATAATTACTGCGGCGTCATGGAAAGTGTTCGTTACAGAGGAAAAATGAAAGTACTACGAGTGATGACACAGCAAGCTAGACATTTAGTAGAAGGAAGATTCTTAAATTGTTTATCAGTTTTGCTATAAAAATTCTAACCTTTTGATATTAATAACAAACTGATGTTAAAAATACAAAGTGTACTGACAAAAATAATAAAAAAATACGTATGAAAAAATAGGTAAAAACACTCATATTTTTATTACTTAAATATACATATACTATACATAAAATTCTTTTTTCAACGCGTCAATCCAAGCACAAAAATAACGGCAGAAGCGGGATGCGAACCGCGGACCTTGGAAACCAACTATGCCCAGGTATTCATACCGCTCGGGGAACTGCGCCATTGCCATGCCTAGACTGACTTGCGTTGAAACTAGTATTTATATCATTGTTATCATCGTACGATAGATGTCGCTATAGTATATATTCAAAGTATGTATATTTTTATAAAGTCCGAGTCGGAACTATAAGTAGTCGTTTCTCATCCATTCAGTCTATAGTTTGGTTCGAGACCCGAGTGGTACTTACTAAAATAAATAGACTGCCGGAAAGTAATAATATTAAGCTTGTGAATAAATGAAGACTGATAGAATAATAATAAAAATATACCTGGGCATAGTTGGTTTCCAAGGTCCGCGGTTCGCATCCCGCTTCTGCCGTTATTTTTGTGCTTGGATTGACGCGTTGAAAAAAGAATTTTATGTATAGTATATGTATATTTAAGTAATAATAATATTGTAATATGGTCAATGATCTATAAAAGTAGATTAGAATATTGAAATAATATTCTAATAAAAATTAAAAAATTCATACTCATATTTTTACTTAATAAATGGTTGAATCTGACATGCAACGTTTATTTTTTTCTGATTAATTTATTAAATGAATGTTATCGAAGACGTTATTTACTAACTTGAATTTTAACGTTATTTATTTAAAAATACAAAAATGCATATTTATAAACCAAATTAATTATTATAATTCATATAAAAATAACATATCTAATACAACTATCAGAGTAGCATAACGAATTAAATGATAATAATGCGCATTATTTCACCCCCAGTATTTAAAAGCTCATTTTTGTAATTACATTCATAAATTATTATTATAAAAAAATATGTCTCAATTTATTTATTTCAATTCGACGTGTGTGTAATTAGTTCGTGTAATTAAATTTGAATAAAAAACAATTCGAAGCATCGGAGATTTCACTTGGTTTCAAATTTAGTTGGCGAAATTGAAAAGCTAATTTGTCCCGTCCGTACCCTGGGCCCAGAGGCGAGGTGAAATGAGAAAGGTAAAATATTATTAACAGCAAACTGCCCTTCACGTTCCCGGGACTCTCATTTCGTAAAAATGCTAACGAGTAATTTTAAAAAACGTCAAAACGTAATGAACGCTACGTCCTGCGACACTTATAATAATACGTTTCACAAAACACGTCCATATTTTTATTTTTAAAGACGTCTCCGACAACACCTACCGTTTATCTTACCAATGAATTGTCATTTTTCAGACTTCAACTTCCGTGTTTCGCTTTAAAACAAAATCAAGTTATTCAATATGCATTTAAATATCACATTTTTGCTACGAAAAATGCTGTAAAAAGACATTTTATTTAACACGAATAAACGCGAAATCCAATAGATGAAATAAACAAATAGTACGATAGCAGTAAAATGGTTCGTTTAAGTGGGAACTTTTACAATTAAATTAAATGTGTACAATGGCCCCATCCAAAAATAAAATGGGCAATATATGTAAATTCGTAGTCAAATGGCGAGCTAAAGCAGCTTAAAATCGGTGGATAAGCAAACATCCTGCCCGGCGTAGACTTGCTAGTAACAAAGCAATCGATTCGACTAGACTTTTTTAGACAAAATGTGCATTTAATTCAACTCATTAACGATTGCGCCTTTCTTAATCGTAACTGACACAACCATTGGTTGTTCAATTTGAAATGATCAGTAAATCTGATTATAGATGCACTATACCTTATATAATATATATAAATAATTGTAGTGTTAGATATAAAAAAAAATAGTAACAAAAGAATCTGAACTAATAGTCTATTAACATCACTCATTCACAGTAAATTAGAACGCTAATACTGACTGGAGGACCTTATTTCAAAAAAGCAATTCCAAAAGAATTTGTATTCAAACTGTATAACCGATTGTCAAATACGTTGAAAGCTTTCCATATAAACAGGCAAATTGGTGCAAAACAGATTTTCTACATAAGCTACACGCAAAACTCATTACTAAGTTTAGAATTCCTCCTCTCCAGTCTGCAATGTTTTGCTGTGTCATCAAAATGGTTCACATTCTCTGTAGTGCATTTAGTATATTATTAAACACATAACAAAACAAAGATGAACATTTGATGAACTATTAATGTAACGATTTATTATTAATTACATCAACTTAATTATTCCCACTTCATTAAATTCAAGTCGTTCGAAAACATGAGTAATGGCTTGGCAATTCCAAGAAAACTAAATCAAAGTCTTCCAGTAAGTAATATGGCGTTATATAGGTTGCCTGCTATGATTCTGTCAGCTAGCGCTTAAATACATCAGAGACCGAAATCTATTTAAAACTATTAACAACATTCCATCAAATTTAGATTAAACAATATCTACATTAAAGCTAAATAACACTTCAATTTAGGAATCTCGAAAATTTACACAGAGTATATTTTACTTTTGCCATATCCATTCCATAACTGGAGAATATGGTCACCACAAAATTTCGACACATGGTTTCGTCAGCTTTTACTGTCAATACTTTATCCCATGCACTCGGAAGACAGCCAGAAAACATGGATCGTTTCAGTCGGTTTTCAGGGCGATAACCTTAGGACTCGAAGAGAATGCTGTAATATCCGCGGCATATTTGTGTGATAATTGATTAGAATTTTAAAGGAGATTGGATAATTAGCTCGACGCTCTCGAGACAACAAACATTTTGTCTTAAAGGGCAATTCAATACACAGCTCAAGAATATTCATATTATTAAACGAATAAATAAATGACCGTAAAAATGACAAATTCAAATAAATATAAACTTAATTATTAATCAAACCACATTATGTATAATATATAAGTATGGACCACTTAAACTGATATATAATTTTATATGAATAAGAAGAATGTAAATTTTTCATACGGAAGCTTGCCGGGGCTCAGAAGATAAATAATATCCAGTTTCACATAATAAGAGGGGACATAATAATTCACGTCACGATCATGATTTGTATGAATGAAAAAAAAACAATGCATCGACACAAATCTTGCTACGACAAAAGAAAACGGAAAACTGTGCCGCGAGATAGCGAGACAAAGAAGTCAAGACCGAGCAGGTAGGGGGGCAAGGTGGAACAATGTTATACCCAAAAAATTATACGAGTAGTACGATACGTTATGAACCTGCAGTACAAGCTCTACGTTTTACAATAGTTTGTACGCAAAACTAACAAGTGATATTTCTCATTACAGGACAAGTAATAGCCATTGGGAAAATAGATATGGCAAAAGAGTTACACGGGGCAAATCATTGAACTAATGTAGAGTAGATATTTCGTTTTTTAAGTTATTTTCCAAACAGATAGTTATCGAATAGCAGTGAAGAAAACTCGTATAACATTAGTCTCATATATAGTCGTCTCATTGATGATCATTGATTAATAGTTCAGATGTCATTATCCCTACAATACGTCTCAAGATATATCTACATTTGGAGGTCCTACGAGCAACATATATAGTTTCCATCAGCCTCCAGAGCGAGAAGACGAAGGATTGATGATACGATTGCTGTAGTATCCGAGGAATATTTGGGTGTTAATCGGCACTTTGAAAAATATGGGCCGACGCTTCGAAGTTTATACTATTTAGTAATAAGGGATACTTCGGTATTAGACGGTGAGCCATCTAAGTTTTGGTCAGTGTGTAATGCTGCTTAACTTTGGTGATCGACCGAGAAAGGCACTCACAATTTGTTACTGGATGTAAGCTCATGCGGGATGCCTAGATTCACCAATGAACGGACACAGTCTGAGGATGATGAATGTACTACTGTTGTAGGTTCTATTACCGAACCTCGCATCATGTCAAGGCATATGTTACTGGTTATTTATTCATTAGGTCATATAATGCGACTCACCTATGAAACTGGGCGTAGTGGTGTGTTTAGTGGGCGGCCCGCCTTATGCGAGCGGCCGATTGCCCTCCACCAGGCGATGGTTCTCTTTGATCCTTACGTCGAAAAGGTGACGCACACGTCAACTCAAGACTATATCAAAACTGAAAAAAAAAAGAAAAACAAAGTTACCAAATTTGAAGAAATTCACTGCGAAATACAATGCACAAAATATATGCTGGTATGGATTAGTTATTTAAAGTAAACACATACATCAGAATACCAATAGATAGATGGTATTGGATAAATCACATTAGTGGATTCTAGGCGATTAACATTTTGCATATAGCTTGAACGCTGCATTTGAAATGTTGATCCACCAAAATTATATACAAAAGCCCGGCATTCACGTTTCATCCATTTGTAAGAGAAATTCACAATGAATGGGTGGTGTTTACGGGACGACTGTGGTAAGCAAACGCTTTCCCACTATGCCATACCCGACGGCAAATCTTAACGCATATTATTCGTAGGTTTTTTCCGCAGTTAAGTATTATTTATCAGTGTTGCCTTTCCTTCTTTGCTTCTAATATTTTAGCCCTTAGTAAATTTATCAATTTTCAATTTTTTTCCTGATTCAACTCAAGAACGTATATGTTATAAACGTAGATCTTTCGTCACGGGAATATTATTTACATGAACTATACACGTCATCGTTTAATGTTTTAAATTATATTTCAAACTTATATTTAAAGCAAAAGTGGTTTGATTTTAAATGTAAGCGCTTATGTATTCAATCCTTCGAAAATAACATAATACATACTTAGGAAACGTTATGCTTTACAAAAACTCCTGCCGAGAGGTCATCGCCGTGTTATTGAAAATCGCAACCCATTTTTGAGTTCAACATTTGCATGAAAGTGTCATAAAGTATCGGACATAAAAGACTAAGTGAAGCCGGGTGTAGGGTAAACCATTTTATTCTGAATTTCCATAAAAGTTTCTGAGTGAAACGCGAATATCGCCATAAAATGGCACTCAAAAAAGGTGCATGGACACTCTACACTCACATTGCTTCCATCAGAAACAGGATATTACAATAAAAATGTTATATATTCACTGAAAAATATTATGTACCGGCCATAAAGGTATTATACTATAAACGTAAATAGTTATTTTATTAATATTGGATGTATCACAAATGAAAAGAAACATACTTCAGTTTATAATGGATTATTTGCATTTACACGACAAAGAAAGAAAACGAGTCGTAAATTTGATTTTATTGAATTTCCTCATTAAATTATCAGTTAGGCACGATGTGAATATATATAAAATTCGTTATTTACGTGCTGATATACTTATAATATTTTTATGGTGTAGTTATTACAGAATATTAGTTTGACTGATTCAATGGTTCCCATTGCATGCAGCCCTTGTTGTAGGCAATAGTGCGTACATTATGTTGACAGCCGAAAGAAAATTCAGTTCTCTGATTTTTGAATGTGGAAAAAAAGTACTATTTGAGGTCTTTTCCGAAATCGACCCCGAAAAATTTGGACACAACTACCGTTCATGGGCCCTAGAAAGTTTTTGTTATTCAGAAATTTATCGTCTTCAATAGCCTAACGTTTCGTAATGTCAACAATGTTCTCGAATTTTAAATTAACGTTCATGTCGGAATTTAATGACGAATTATCATCGGATATCCCAGTGTTAAAATCGCTCCAATTATCTTCAAATTTAATTTATTCGTCATTACAACTTCTTTATCTCGCACACAACTACATCTAATAGCCACAGTCTTAAGAGTTAAGATAATTTATAACATACGAGTAATGTGATGAAAAAATATCATCTGAGAATTCTGTGATGCTTGGCACTTTAATTATAATTAAGTTGTGGAAAAAAGCAAAAAGCTTTAAAAACTGTAAGCAAATATATGATTATATAATAATTGCACAAATCAACAACAATTATTTAAATTGAAAATAAAACTCGGAACAACAAAAAATCCGTACGTTTGAGTTATTCTCTAACAATAAAACCGGTCCGTTTACAACAAGCTAGACACGAGTTTTTGCTGGATAAAGTTTTTCGCGTCGCAACAATGTTCACCGAAAAAATGTCGCATAATATTTATTTGTTTGCCATGAATTTTCGGAATAATAAAACAGTTTTTACCGACACAATAAAGAATTTCGGAAGTAAAGTCACCTCTTTCTATCAAAGGAGCGTCGCCGTATAATTTTTAATACGGAGAATGTCGAATGTTTTATACGTGAAGTGAAGTGTGGCATAATTATGCCGAATCTTCTTCTTCGTGTCAGCGACGTCAAATTATTTTTTCCCAATATCTGGCAACATCGATAGCTCGTGTGTTGCCCAGCATTAGGTCCTGAGATGTGCAACTTGTTGGGCACATGGAGCAGCATCGTAGGTGTGAGGCGGTCTGCAGGTCTCCACAGTCGCACAATAGTGTCTCTCCCTGCCGAAGCATTCCCCACCGCTCGAGGTTGTCCTTTGTTCTACCAACTCCGGTTCTTAATCTGTTTAGGGATTTCCAGGTCGGCCAGTCAAGGCTCTTGCCAGTTGGGAGGCCTTCCTTTGGAGTAATGAAATCCTCTGGTGCGATTTGTTGCCAGAGTTGGAGTCTCTCATTTTCAGGGCCGGATGTGAGAGGTTGTGTGGATTTCAGAAAGCTGCTTCGAGACTTCAATCTTGGTGTTGGGGGTATCTGATTATACAAGCAGTGGGACGGTTGATTGATTGCCTTACGCATTTCTTCGGCGCATATGACTTTGCGTCTTATGTTCGGTGGTGCGATACCAGCCAAGGGGTATGGTTTAGAAATGGGTGTTGGTTTGAGGCAGCCTGTGACGACTCTGCATGCATCATTCAGGGCAGTATCAACTTGATTGCAGTGGGCTGATCGACCCCACACTGGTGCCGCATATTCTCCGGCTGAGAAACAAAGTGCTAAAGCTGAGGTACGAAGAAGGGGTGGTTGGGCTCCCCAGTGAGTGTTGGTCAGTTTGCGGATGAGGTTGTTCCTTGTTGCAACTTTCTGTTTGGTGTTGCTGCAATGACGCCTGAAGGTGAGGGTGCGATCTAGAGTGACTCCGAGGTATTTTGGGTGGTCGCTATGTTCCAGTACTCTACCTTCCCACGTGACACGAAGCTTTCTGTTAGCTTCCCTGTTTCTAAGGTGGAAACAGCAGACTTGTGTCTTTGATGGGTTAGGTTTGAGATGGTTGGTTTCGTAGTAATGGGACATCTCGTTGAGTCCCTGGCTTAGGATGTCCTCAACTTCTTCAAACGTTACTGCTTGTGCTGCCAAACCTAAGTCATCCGCATATATGAAAGATTTTGTGTCTTTAGGGGTGGGCCGAATATACGACTGGCATATGAGCTACATTTGCAGTATGTACTCGTATATTTATTCGTTTTTTTTTAATAAATATAAACATGATGGAGAAGTACCATCTACGGATTCTATGGCGCTTACCATTGAGAATGGCTGAGTACAGGTGAATACAGGAAACATCGAATAATATTCACAGACCGTATGAAAAGTTAAAAAAAATAGTAGCCGGTAAAATTTAAAAATAAACATTGATTTACGAAGAATTGTACTTACCACGCTGTGAGAACAATGCTATCTTTGTTATAAGTACTTGGGACATTTACCTGCTTCCTTTGAGCCAGTTTTTTATGTAACATTATGTCTACTACACCGGCAACCCTCGCGAGATGCCCTGAACGAATACACGTAGGTATAATTATGAATAAAATTATACAAGCTTTTTTAATGAAACTTGGCTCGGAGTTGTTATCGCGGTGCTTTCCGGGCTTTTAAAATATAAGAAAATATTAACTGCAACTTCGTGAAATTTTATACACGGGAAGATGACTGCCGGTGTGGCGCGCATGGATGCGTTATCGTTAATTAAAATCTAAATTCGATGATTATTAAAATAAAAAGGAAAATGGGAAAAATGTGTTCCGTGTTTCGTTACAGAGAGCTCAATTATTAAATGACTTGTGTCATAAATGTGACGAAGCAAAGCATAGTTTTGAATTTAATAAAAATTATATATTTTTTAAATCGGTCATTTAAATAATTTAAACATTTCAGATATGAAACTAATATTGAAAATAAGTACAAAGCAACCATGACGGTACACAAGAGTATTGTTATATAAGCACACATGATAGAGTACATTTCCAAAGTCTCTATATCCTAAACACTGAGATGGTTAAATGCGTAAAAAGATTAAGGAATATACATTGAAGCATAAATTATTACTTTGGAATAGATTCAGACCGAATTAATGAAAAAATACAAATGCTATAAGAGGATTAGAAAGATTATATAAATCGTAAATTAATCGAAGCATGGTCCAGTTCTGAAGTTCTTTACTTCAGTTATGGGAGAAGAATCAGCGTTTCAATACGGTATGACCGTTGGCCAAAATGTTAGTAATGGATATTTGCCGTACAAGCCTCGACAAAAAAAAACCTTATATACGAGTACGTACCTGTACAATGTTTTGTAATAAAATATGTATGCAACGATAAGAATATGAAGTAATTTCTAGTTGTATTATACTATCTTATTAAAACTGTTAGCAAACATTTCCACGTTTCGCCTTTGATTTTTGTGTGGGCAATTATACGTATTTGTATGTTTTTTGAAGGCAGGAAGTTTGCTACTTGGATAGAGCGGCTCGCGTGACTCGCTCCGAAAACCACGTTTATCAACATTACATCAAAAATGACAAAACGATTCCGCAACGGCAAGAAAATAACATTTATAGAATTGCTTTTTAATTCGACTAAATAGGCACACGTTATACATTATTAATGCCGTATGTAAAAAAATGCAAATAACAGTTATCTACAGCAAAAAGAAGCAAAAACAAATAAGATATGTTGCACTTTTCGCTTACTGTGCTACCAAAAACACTTAAGTCTTGAGCACAGTAATAAATAATCGATTTATATCTTAGATGTAAATGTATATTACGAAGGAATATCTTCAATGTAAACTATATTTGAATTGATTAAAAATATTAATAATTAATTTAATAGAAGCCTACTAGTTTTATATCACAGGCAAGAAAAGTTTAAAAAATGACTCGATCAAACATATTCAAACAAAAATAAATTTGAAATTAATTTTTTAATTTTTATTAAAATATTATTTTATTATTTCAATATTCTAATCTAACATTTTATAGATCATTGACTATATTACAATATTATTATTGCTTAAATATACATATACTAAACATAAAATTCTTTTTCAACGCGTCAATCCAAGCACAAAAAATAACGGCAGAAGCGGGATGCGAACCGCGGACCTTGGAAACCAACTATGCCCAGGTATTCATACCGCTCGGCGAATCGCGCCATTGCTATGCCCAGACTAACTTGCGATGAAACTGGTACTTTTATAGATCATTGACGATATTACGACAGATTAATTAAATATATACTATACATATATTCAATCCAAGCAGAAAAGTATGTATATTTTTTATTATTCAATCAGTCATCATTTATTCACAAGCTTAATATTATTACTTTCCGACAGTCTATTTATTTTAGTAAGTACCACTCGGGTCTCGAACCAAACTATAGACTGAACGGATGAGAAACGACTACTTATAGTATAGTAAGTAATAATATTAAGCTTGTGAATAAATGATGACTGATTGAATAATAAAAATAAAAATATACATACTTTGAATATATACTATAGCGACATCTATCATACGAAGATAACAATGACATAAATACTAGTTTCAACGTGAGTCGGTCCAGGCATAGCAATAGCCAAGTCGGCTGAGCGGTATGAATACCTGGGCATAGTTGGTTTCCAAGGTCCGCGGTTCGCATCCCGCTTCTGCCGTTATTTTTCTGCATGGATTCACGCGTTGAAAAAAGAATTTTATGTATAGTATATGTATATTTAATTAATATAAATAGATTTTATTAATAATATAAAATAATAATAAATTTCATTACTCCATTAAGATTGAATGGGTAGTGCAATACTCAATCTGCCATATTTTAATATACTCGTACATACACAACCAAGAAGAAAATAAACAAAACAATAATATCATATATTTTTTACATACTTCATCAATAATACTTAACATAAACTCATTAGCCATAATATTCCTAATAATAAATACACGAAATCATCTACTCAAACCACTTTCTCTTCCCTTGTTTACCCTTTGCAGAGCTTATAAGATATAAAGAGATTAAAGATATGAAAAATTAATTATAATAATATTTTAATTAGGTTATGTTATAATTAAAATGTATTATTAAAATAAAATAATATTTATGTTCATAACATAAATATTTATGAATATTACATATATTATACGGAAACTTTGCACAACACGAACGTACAGAAAGTGAGCTTAAAATTATAAAGTTTTGCAAGCTACTGAGTACTCGAGTCGCCCGCCTAAGCTTTCGAGAGCTTTTGCGTGCAACTTCACTTCGCTCTAGAGTTCGATCCGTGTGAATGCACTCGCACTGCAGACTGACTATCACCGGGACTCGCTAACGAGAACCGACTAATCACGCAAAATAACAATTGGGCACAACAATACTTTCACAATTATATCGCCTCAGTTTAATTATACATTACAAGACGAGCTTCGAATATGGAATCATTAGCGGATGAAAACAACCGAGTAATTCTGTACACTTTACGGACTGTTAGAATTTGAACAAATTATAAATTAAATAAAAATGTATTATAACAATTTACATTACTTTTGAGTCCGAGAACTATTTGTAAGTCTCGTCAATTGTTTCAGTATTAAAAATAAACATTGAACTTTATAGATTTGATAAAAAACTTAAAATAAATATTATAAATATTTATTTATTTACCTTGTTTTTACATGGATCACGTAAGATAAGTTCTCTTTTAGGAGACTGCCGTTTCGACTAACTCGTAGCCTTTCTCAATCCATCACTTATTAAGAGATAAATAAAAACAAGTTAAATAAATATACATTTATAATTTATAATGGATCTCAACGTGAATGCTGAAAACATTGAAAAAATAAAATAAATATGTTGATAAAATAAATATGTTGATAAAATAGGATGTTATACTATTATGTTAGTTTAACATTGTATTGAGTATCTGCATTGTTGGAAATATACATAAAAAATATGCACCATATATAATAATACTGAAAATTGATTTTTCAACTTTGATTGACATTTAAATATATAGTACTCGTATATCGTAACATATTCAATTATTGGGTTGAGCACTGAGAAACATATCGTGAGCTAAAAGTAATACCTACAATATGCAACGATAATGTTACGTAATTTTTAGAATTTTTTTTAAATTCATATACAGTATAGAAGGAATCTGGGTCAAATTAAACCAACAATATTATATGATATGGATATTTTAAATTATTTATTAGAATATTATTTTATTATTTCAATATTCTAATCTACTTTTATAGATTATTGACTATTTTACAATATTATAAGCAATTAAATATACATATACTATACATAAAAATCCTTAACCGAGTCAAATCATTCAGAAAAAATATCGGCGGGAGCGGGATGCGAACCGCGGACCTTTGGAACCAACCATTTTGCCCAGGTAATTATACCGCTCGGCCACCGGGCCAATTTCTTCCACCTGAGATGACTCGTCTCTGATCTTCTATATAAGTTATCATCGTATGATAGATGTCGCTATAGTATATATTCAAAGAATGTATATTTTTTATATTTTTTATTATTCAGTCAGAATGCATTTATTCACAAGCTTAATATTATTATTTCCGGCAGTCTATTTATTTTAGTAAGTACCACTCGGGTCTCAAACCGAAACTATAGATCAAATGGATGAGAATAACTTCTTGTAAGTACGACGCGCACATTGCAATTAATTATTTACCTGTGTTACTGATGAATAATTTTACCTTCTTGATATTGTCTCAAGGTGACATTATCGTATGGATATTTTTAATTATTCATTAGAATATTATTTTATTATTTCAATATTCTAATCTACTTTTATAGATCATTGACTATTTTACAATATTATAAGCAATTAAATATACATATACTATACATAAAAATCCTTAAACGAGTCAAGTCATTCAGAAAAATATCGGCGGGAGCGGGATGCGAACCGCGGACCTTTGGAACCAACCATTTTGCCGCGGTTCGCATCCCACTCCCGCCGATATTTTTTCTGAATGATTTGACTCGTTTAAGGATTTTTATGTATAGTATATGTATATTTAATTGCTTATAATATTATGTGACTTAAAACAAAAGGTAAACAATAAACGAAATAAGCCGTAAATATACTTGAGTTCATAATATTCCATTTATAAATCACCCTTCCTGTGTGACTCATTTCCCTTTATTTGAAACATTAGGTAAATAATACCCTATCCCCATTATAAACAGTTGTTTCTTGTACTGTAAAAATAAATAACGATTTACTTGTCGCTTTTATGGTTGGAAAAAAATCACTCACTATCCAACCAGCATGATAATTTACATACCATTTAAATTTCAGTAAAAGACGATCAAGTCGTACATTCTATGCTACTTAACGATTCGAAAAAACCAACAATATTTTGATTGATATCTTTCAAATACACATTAGAAACTGTATAATCTGTATCCATATTTTTAACATTTAATAATTGGTTTTGATAATAATACTATCACGAATAAGCACTTATTGAAAAATGTGTACATTATATAATAAACGTTTTATAATAAATCTTCTGCTAGTGTATCAAAGTTTTTAAATATAATTCAAGCACATCACAAATAATAAACTATCAATGAAGATTCATAAGTATATAGATATAAATATATTACAAAGTTTACCAAAACATGAAAATTAACAAAACTAATGGGGAAATCCCGTACAACTTTCAAATCCCCGAAGAAACTCTAAAACCAACGATCCTTTAATCACATCATCTTCTTCAATATTAGCTCTTTAGCTGTAGCATACGGTCGCCACAAACAGCCGCCATAAAGTTGAATACATTCTACAGTTCCTTATAATTTTCAGTCTTGATGAAGCTGTGGTTTATGTAATATTATTTTTTCCGGCTACTTCGGAAAAGAGTGCCTCCATATGTTTATATCGGAAGGCTTTACAGAAATTCATCGCTGTAAAACTGAATGTGACTGTGGCGTGGAGCAGACCCTGTCACACCTTATGGAGTGTGCGCTGTGTCCGAGTAGCTGCACCCAGGAAGACCTGATGATGGCCGAGAGTAACGCCATCGACGTCGCCCACTTCTGGGCAGACAGAATCTGACCCTGTTGTTTCCGACACGATTATATTATAAATACAGAAATTCATAGAAGAATTCAATCGTCGGTTATATGTTTAGGGAAAATAAGCAACCTCTATAATCTACATCCATTCAGTCCAGCGCCTCCGACCGCCTGATGGACGTCAGCGCACCCTCGGGGAAAGAGTGTTTGCCATTAATCAATACAATGAAGTGAGGTACTCCCAGTGAGGTACTCCCAGTGAGGTGCTCACAGGGCAAACCAAGCACTCGGTTGTGGAATTGTATCGGCTCCAATAACACCTGTCACGTTAGAGTGCCCTCGCGTTGAATAACGAGCTAAATTAGAACTCTCTCAATGAAGGTTTTCATCACGGGCAATGACGCTTAAAAGCAAGAAAACACCCCTGTGCTCATATGAAATATATTGCTATCATCAACCAGAGTATTATTTAACTGAACCAGACCGACACAAAGAATTATATGAATCAAAGAGTCTTCACCGATTTTTTTTTAAAAGTTATTAAGCAACTGATATGAGAGTCTCTTCTGAACAAACTCGAGACAAGATTCTTATGAACAAATTCGAGATGAACATTGAAATTCTACTCGTATATTAATGGTAAAAAATATATTTTATCTCATCAAGCATACGGGCTAACTTATAATACGAGGAGAGACTCGTATTTTCAACATTTTGCAATAGATGCGAAATAGAAAAAAAGTAGATGCTAAAATTCGGAATATGCACTCCTATATTGTAATAAATGCGAATTTCTTGAAATATGCAAATATATTCACCAACCATCATTATTTGCGAAATTTTGTTTTTTTCTATAAATTTTTAGTTTTATAAAAAAAATGCATACATTATCCATATATTTTTATAAACCATAGATTGAGTTCAGTTCCTCTTATGCCGATTGTGTTATTCGGGGGATTTACGGCGAAAATTTTCGCTCGGTGCGTTATTCGAGGGTTGACTGACAAATAAATAAATTTATAAAAAGCATTAAACTTATTTATTAATTGTATATTAGAAAAATAGGTGCTAAAATGAGCTTTAAATGTTCCAAAACGCTACAATCAACGCTAAAATGTAAACTTTAAAATACTGCAAAACGCAAAAAAAAAATGCTAAAAATACATGTCTCTAAATATGAGTATTAAAAAGAAAAATGAAGACTTGCTCATAACGTTATCTTTATTTATACTTTACTAGTACTTTACAATGAAAATACACTATATTTTTCAATTCAGTGCGTGTAAAATAGCGCTAAATCGTACTTAAAACAACATTCTAAAGTACTGACGAATTAATTGTGTCAATAAAGTTATACGTTATAGCAAAACTTACTATGTGTGATGTTTGACACAGATTTTTCATTAGACAATGAATAATTTAATAACAATGATTAGTTATTCACATGGTCGTACCCCATTACGTAATGAAAATAAAGCAAAAAATACTACTCTAGTATTAATATAACAAACGTCACTTTGATAGCTCTCGCAATGCAAACTGCGGAGGTACACTTCATTAAGTGACATTTTAATAGTCGCTGAGGGGGTGGCGCCCACCGCCCCCCTTCATCCACCATAGCCCTCCCTTGCCGCCCTCGTGAGGCAGTTGGCTTGGGAATCCAACCGTATTACGAGGAGATTCAATACGCCACCGGAGGTATTGCACGCGCAACGCACAAAAAAACAAAACCCTCCAGCAGTTTCTTTCTCACTAAACATCTTACTTGGTCACCATGCACACAACGGAGAAAACAATGGTGTCGCGTTATTTTTCGTGAAAGACGATTTTTTTATTGAACATATTTCATTTACTTTTATTTGAACAAAAGAAAAATATGGCTATTTTATCTTAAATGCCATTATGAATAACCAAATCGTCGAGCAGAGGTTTAACATTTTTTGGTGGTTTTGTTAATTAATTTTTACACTGTAAACATAGGTTATAATATATATATAGTCTAAAGCAAAAAAATTACCGTTGTCATCTATAATTTTCGACTCGAAACTAATACATTATATATTAAATAATATACAGGTATAAACTAAATGTATACATTACAACAATATAATATAACTATCAAATCCGAGTTAAGCTCACGACGATTATATACTAGTAATGAAAGTCATCCGAGGTGAAGGGATTATATATTGGACAAGGCTATGTATTAAGGCAACAGAAAAATTAACTAGCTGTAGTTTTTAGTGGTCATACGGTTAAAATGAGTTAAATCACTGATTATGTTTTTTTACTTTACTTTATACAGAGGTTATATACAGCACACAGTTCAAAATCCATTAAAGACAATTTCCTAATGAGTAAAATGTATTTATTTAAGTAATTAAACCAGTAATGTTCCATGATTAATTTTTCTAAATATATCGAATGATAGATGTAGATTGGGTGAGAATTATTTTAAGTGGTCCAAGACAGCATCTCGAGCAGACTGTTGAATGAGGGGAGAACAAACAATGGTTAAGTAAGAGAAACGCGGCGGATAACAGAAGGGGTGTGGAAAAAAACACGGGAGCAAGAAAAATGGCCGAAGTTGACATCGGCGAAGGTGAAACGGCGGACAAGACAAACGATGCAAGGAAACCATTAAGCAACAGGACAAACACTTGGCCATTACTCAACGTCACAAGGAAAGAAATACGTTTAATAAACCCTATCGAGGAATTAGAGCACATACTACAGACATTAATAACATATTTGTATGCAAACGCGTACAAGGTAATAGTATCATAACTCTTTAACGAGTAGATATTAGAAAATGATTTATTAATATTGAATTATTTTCAATTTCTAATACCTTATTTTCAAGTATATATTTCTGAAGTTTTTTACGTGTTTTACTTTATAAAAAAGCCAAGTACTCGTAATAAAAAAAAGAGGGAAGCGTCTTAAGAAAGAGCTTTAGGACCTTACTATGGCTCTCTTTAGATAAACAATCAACTAAGCTAAGAAAGAAACCTCTATCTTTCATTATTATTATTATATTATTATTTGTATAGCGCTCTTTTATGACCGAATGATCATTCCAAAAGCGCTTCTTTGCCTCTCTGAGTAAAAAAAAATTCATCCTTCACATAAGGTATTTATCTTCAAGAAACATATTAACATACACTTGCAATCTGCACAACCTGAACACAAACGCAACCCATATTTTCCTCCTGCAGTTTTCAGCCGCTATGTCTGAAAGCTGCATGCAAGCGTCACAACACTACTAGTTTCAACCAGTAGTATTTTTTTGCGAATTCGTATTTTTTTAAATATGCTCAGCTCTGTAAACTAAACATATAAAATATACGAGTAGTGAATGAGTATAAATTAAAAGAGAAGCTTTATTTACGTCTTAATAAATGCATATATTACAAAGATACAATGTATCTAGTCATTAAAAACTGTACGCTACATACTTATTAATCGGTTAAACATTAAAATCAATTCACTGACTTTGCTTTATTGTTTGTAATTTTTGATGAACTGTCTTGCGGCAATCGATAACCGGATTGATTTGTTTGGCTTTGGTGTTAATTGTTATTAGTTCAATATTGATCATAATCTACCCTCTTCATCTCGAGTGGAGTGATAAGGGAACTTTGAGGGGTGGGGAGAGGGGTGACGACTGTGTGAGCCGCTCTTCAATATCCGCCCACAATAAACGCAACACATTGTGACAAGTACCGATAACAATTACGGTTAAACTATAGTCATATTAAGCTTATATGATTGATCGGATACTCAAATAACATCATAAAAAACACATAACGATTTATTAGATCCACGTCACAACAAATACAAGCGCCATCAAATAGTTCTATAATATACGAGTACTTAAAATATGGAGTGGCCATTTGATTCAATTCTCCAAATTACCGAAGAAAATAAAAATCTCATTTGCATAGACTTTATTTGAACAAGTTACGGACCATTTTAATCAAACGAGATTTGAGATCCATAGCACTGATTTTTTTTATAGTTTACTTTAAAATATTTTTTACATACTAATGAAGGACTCACGAAGTCTTCATTTAGTGAGTAACCACGGTGTGTATTTCAAGGATTTAAAAATCGACTTGTTCCGTGTTATCAAAGGGTAAAAGTAATTATAGTTTTAATTAAAAGCGTGGCTTATTCAGGATCAACCATGTTGATTTAACAAAAAACATAAGATATGATACAAAATATTTTAATGCAATTGAATATATTGGTGTTTATTTATCATGTGGCCATACACACGAAGAATCAATATAGCAGAAAGTAAATAATAATAATTTAGGCTCGACGCTCGTAGGACCTGAATGGAATTTCCTAGTACAATTTTTGACATTTACAAAGTGCAGGTTACGAAATGAGAAAATAAATTAGTTCAACAAGTACAGCCGGAGCGCAGAACAGAGAGGAGGCTTTGTTGGGAAACAAAATTGTTGAGGTGTTCGGTTATTGGAGGTGGGTACTTCCAGAAGTGGGAGAATTCTTCGTTCCGGCAGTTCTGAGGGGAGGATTCGGCTTCTCGCAGCAAAACAGCGTTAAATAACCGCAGTTTGGAGTTTCCTTTATGCGCCCCGTGTCCCTCCCGCCCCTCCGAACTTTGAACGACCTCCACTTTTTACGTGAATCTTTAAAGCGCACACTCTTATTAACTCGCAACACAAAAGAGCCGAACCGATAAAACTATTGTTGCGGAGAAGAATGGCGGTGAAAGATTACCTGAATGAATTTGTTGTTTCTTCTTTATGCAGGAAACTGGGGCGGAAGCAGATCAATATACCCGCGATACTATACAATAATCTGATATTTTTTAAAATAATTATTATCATGATTTATTAAGTCACCGACGTATAGATTCTAAATATATTAGATAATAATAATATTGTATCATTTTGACCCACACACATACATATTCTGTAAATATGAGTGTATTAATGCAATTATTACCTGTACATCCCTTACATATATAATCGAATATCAGTTTAGAGTTGCTCAAGATGGACTCGATGAAGTTCGAAACATGTACAATAGGATGTCCCAAAAACCTCATTTTGGCCTTAATACAAAATTTTATATTAAAACTTCAACTTCAAGTCGCTATCAGAAATCGTTTTCCGATAGCATAGAAATTTATTATGTGAGTTATTAGGGCCAAATGACATAAAAATAGAGGTGAGCCGATTATATTTCGAAAAGAAAAATCGCCCTTATAGCCTGGGACAGCGTTATGTACAATCGCTTATTTTTTTAAATTAAAATTAAAACAAAATTATAATACAGATAATAATCGTTATTCATATTATTATTATATTAGTATTTGTATAGCGCTCTTTTATGACCGAATGATCATTCCAAAAGCGCTTATTTGCCACAAACTCATCAGTAAGCACGAAACAGCTGTCCACATTTTAAACACATAAAAAATAATTCAAATGAATCAACCAGTATAAGTAAATGCAAAAAATATTAATTACTCAAGATTAATTACTTTTTGCTTATATTGTGCGTGGCGACTTTTCTTCATTACGACATACACACATTTTGATTATATAGCCGCAAATATAAATATACTTGTACATAAATCACAATGGCCCAGTATTTTAAAAGCTAGATTCATCAATCATTTTAGTTACTATAAACTAAATATATTACTAGACGTTCTGTAGTAAAATGTATTATATGGTTCATTATCTTGGCTGATAGACACAATATCATAGTCAATCTTACCATCGCAGACAAATTCACACTGAAGGTCATTGGCAGCTAATAGACGCAGACAAGGTCGACTTAGATGTAAGCCCTTAATTGACGAGTTTAACATTGTTTAGTGGCATAATCATTACATTAATTAATGCAGATCAGTGAGCTTCTATAATCTTAAATGTTTAATTTATTGTTTGTATTATGTGGTTCATATTACATCGATATGCAATAAAATTTTGACATAAAACATTACATATGGAACGACAGTTATAAAAAGCTGATATCTACGATTCGAAGGTAAATGAAGAAATAACACCAATGACAAGAATTGATTTATTAAAATTAACATAGACAGAAATACAGTCGACAACAAAT
Source organism: Glossosoma conforme (assembly GCA_022606575.1). Taxonomy (NCBI): domain Eukaryota; kingdom Metazoa; phylum Arthropoda; class Insecta; order Trichoptera; family Glossosomatidae; genus Glossosoma; species Glossosoma conforme. The sequence goes on from JAGTXR010000336.1 coordinate 160,487, forward strand.
AAAAAACAACAATGATCTTTAGACTTAGACGATTAAGAATCGACAGGCGTATGCAACTGGGATGGGCAGCATTTAGAAAACTAAAGTAAATTTTTAAAACGAAAATTCCGCAATGTCTTAAAGCTAAGGCTTTTAATCAATGCATCCTCCCTGTATTAACTTATGGCGCAGAGACGTGGAATCTGACAGCAAGTCTTACCCATAAAATAAAAGTCACCCAGCATGCTATGGAGAGATCCATGCTCGGAGTGTCGCTAAAAGATAGAATCCGAAACGAGGAAATACGCGGAAGAACTCAAGTAGTGGATACTACCCAACGAATAGGCACACTCAAGTGGCGATGGGCAGGACATATTTGTAGAAGAGACGACGGTCGATGGGGAAGAAAAGTATTGAAAAGGCGCCCAAGAACTGGCAAACGAAGCATTGGCCGACCCCCTGCAAGATGGACTGACGATATAAGAAGAATAGCGGGAGTGACCTGGATGCGAAGGCGGAGGATCAAAGAGGATGGAGACTCATGCGGGAGGCCTACGTTCAACAGTGGACGGACACAGGCTGATGATGATGATGATTAAGAATGTACTTAAGATTTAAAATGAGGGAAAAGAAATTAATTATATGTACTGTCACAAAAATAGATTACCTCGACCCGTTTTGTCTATGATAGCTAGAAAGACACAAAAGGTACAACGACTAACTAATTGAGTTTCGTTGAACTCGTAATGAAACTTAAATCTAGTTAAATTAGTACCATTTATTTTAGTTTAAAATAAGATGTCGAGACTCGTAGTAAAGTAAAATACGAAGCTGGCAGAAAACCGTCCAGCCGGATCCCCTATTTAAGAAATGAAATAAAATTTACTTGAAAAAAAACCCTTTACACCTTGCAACCTTTAAAATTCTTGCAGTTCATTGCAAATTTATATTTTTTTAAATAAGTGATATTAAATCGCAGTCTTATCTTCGTGGCATTATTATCTTTATAACCTCATACTTGCTTGTGGAGCGTTTTCAACGAGAAGCTCTCCTGGGTAATCAAAGTTTAAAATGTTGTGTTTTGTTGTTTTAAATTTAACGACAAGAAAACAAACTGCCGTCAAGACAGTACCTTGATTAAAAATTTCATGAACTCTGCCTCCCAGAACTCTACTAACTATATTGTACGTATAGTTCCGAACGGCCAGGATGACGAGTAGTACGACGGGTAGCCTGAAGAGATAGGAACTGTAATATCCGATACACAATTTTGTAATCTCTTAATCAGATTTTTAGCTACATCTCGCTTGGTGAAAACCTTCCCTGTCCCGTCCTGTTTTTGGAGGCCCAGATGGGGAACCGTTACTGGACGCACACAAAAAGCTACTTGTTAGAGAGTGGCTGAAGGCCTTCCCGTGATTCTAGGTGCATCAGTTAGATGTCAAATAGACCTCAGTCTAAGGCTGCGAAGTTAGTATAATAAGGCGAGTCTCGAATTGCCCTCTTTGGTAACACGTTGCTAACCACGAAATACCTGGGAATGCATAAGGAAATGGTGAGGTTGGGAAATGGATTCTGCAAATAGGAAACATCAGTTAGGAGTCATTACTTGCGTCTGCAGCTTGTCTTCAGCTACATCTGTGTACATTGATTAGAAGCTATCAAGGATTGTGCTATTTAATTCTAAGAGACGGCTCAACTGTAAAGCATATATTGGCACATGTCATATTTTTGTCTTAAATTTGGCAGTGAATTTGAAAGCATAATTAATTTGCAGGATGTGCGCATGCATCTATGCAGATATCTTGAGACAAGACATAGACAATTCATCATCATCATCAGCCTGTATCCATCCACTGTTGAACGTAAGCCTCCCGCATGAGTCTCCATCCTCTTTGATCTTCCGCATCCAGGTCATTCCCGCCATTCTTCTTATGTCGTCAGTCCATCTTGCAGGGGGTCGGCCAATGCTTCGTTTGCCAGTTCTTGTGCGCCAGATTATAGACAATAAGAGTTTACATAATTGTTTGTGGTGACTAGATACTGATCGTATATGCGAAGAAGAATAGGCTGCCGCTAAAGATGCTGATATGGAATAATGATGATGATGATGATACGTGAAAATAAAGTAACTCTCTCTTGTGTGTGTGTTGCAAATTTTGTATTAAAACAATGCAAATTCGTTAGGCGGAAGGAGATATTTCTGGTGATTGTTACTTTTTAGAAAAGTCAAGCTCCGCTGGCGATGAAAGTTGGCGTAAGTCAATTAAAAGTGCCGGCTCGGTTTGCTCGCGCGCTGATTGGCTGTCGCTTTTACTCTAATTAACTTCTGTTTACAAACAGGAGTTGCTCACGAGGTCACATCTATTCACTCAACGAAGGACTTCTCTCTCGCAGCCTCTGCATATGAAAAATCATCACGTTTTGATATCAAATTTACAACATTTGACGAATCTCATAAGAACTTGTGTAGCACGAAATTGGGTCGGAAAAACAACGGCGTTACATGTCCATCTTATTTGAGAGTCAGGATTTTGAAGCATATATATTTAATTTACATTTGAATTACCTGTTGGATTCGATCGATTCAATTCGACGAAGAGTAGCGGGTGTGATTAAAAGTGTCTAAATGTTATTTCCATGTAATATACAATAGATGTTAAGTCGGTAAACTACGCTTTTTAATCGCCGCTGTATTTATTCATGGACCCGTCCAAATCTTTCACACTTGACATATATCGACTCAGAACAGCTTCTATATCTCCTTAAGCACCATCAGATTTTCGAATGCCTAGATTGAGAGAAAAATATATATGCTGTTTATCGAATTCCGTTATCAAATAATGTATAATTAACAACTTGCAAGAAATATAAATTAAATTCGTACTTATTTTTTTTCTATATCCGTTCAATATTTGTAGCCTATGGACACCGCAAATTGCCGTTTTAACAGTTTTGTAAGCTCAGATTGTCTACACCTTGTCCCAGAACACATGTATACCCGGAAGTCCATGTAGAAACATAAATGGTTTCCGGGAGCCTCCAGAGCAAGAGCCCAAGAAGTTGCATAAATATATATTTGGGTGTTCAATGATCAGTGGCTTTTCAAGGAGATAGGATCAGCCTAACGCTGCTGAGGCCTGGACATCTTTATCCTTGACGGGAGGCTCAACCCTACCAGATGTATCAAGGTAAAAAATCAAGCTCGGTCGGGTTTTGAACCGACAGAGTCTAAATGACAAACAAACGCTATTACTACTGGACTATGCCGCTCGGCAACCTTATTAGTAAATTATTTTTTTGATTGCTTAATCGAAATAAAATAATACTAATAAAAAACAAAAGCAATATGTCACAGTTCGCGAATTCATATCCACCTTCATAAATTCTCGAGCTACATATTAAATTGGTTTGTAGGCTTCGTGAGCATTCGTGGCAAGAGTGATGCCTCCTCCCACCCAGCGCCCTTCGCGGCTTAATTTGTCCCCTGGCCCTCCTTGCCTAAACGCAGAAAGGTTAAATCCGCCTCTGAATCGTTATTACCATAATATAACAGAGTGCCTGCGTGGCGTCCCCGCGGATCAATTTTCTTTGATGTTATATTACCGGCTGGAGGTATGGTGACGTCTGCATATGTGATGTCACTGACCCGGAAACACTCTCCCGGCATATTATTAGTAATATATTTATACACCAAATGATACAGATTCCTTCATTCCTTCATTCGTTCATTTTGGAACTAAATCAGCAACAATACTGAATATAATAATGCCGTCAGAGGAATAAACAATCAAGATACTTAAAACTGAGCAGTGTATCGTGTGTTCGTACAGAAAGTAGAAATCAGTTTTTTCTACGTAAGCACATGAAGGAGAACATCGACAGACGCTGTAGTGATTCTATAGTTTCATCTACAAATTCTATGACGCTTATTATTCAACATATGTTTAAGCGCTGAATGTATAGTTTTGATCCAACAACGTCATTACACTACAGCCCGACATTCACGCATCATCCTTATTATTACAATAATTCACTATGCATGGGTGGTCTTCACGGGACGACTTTCGTATATCACCAATTTGGATTATAGGCTATGACTGTCATTTTACGGGTGAGTGATCGAATTCACACCAAGCAGGCGTATTTATTTTTAGAAATCAATCAAAAAAGTTTTTTTATCTCCGTCGGAGATCGAACCTTTGGTTTGGCAAGCAAATGTTGTAACCACTAAGCTATGACTGCCGGCAAAGGATTGAGAAAGATATGGCGAGCATTATACGGTGATGTTGAAGATTTTGGTAGTAGTCATATCTTTATGAAAAAAAAACTATTTGCTTGAGCAGCTAGGAAGAGTAATATTACAATATAAAAAAATAATCTTGACAGAACTACGTAACTAATTTATAAAGACCATAATTTTTAATTCTCGGTGGAATTCCATAATATCAAAATATATTTTTTTAATAAATAGTAGACATAAATTAACCGAAAGAAAAAATAAGTCGATGATATCGGCCCATATACATACTATAAACTGCACGAGACTGCAATATCATGTGGAAGAATACAAAAAGTTGGTTGTTTCCATATATGTAGTGCGTTCCTTGGCTATCCAACCAGGACTTTATGTTAGGATATAAATATGTTAGGATATAGATATTTATAATATGACGTTATGCTTCGCCAAGCTTAAAAGTACAAAGGAGCAAGCAGTAAAAGAATAACTCATTGATATTCAAAAGAGACTGAAAAAACTATTTCGCATGTCGGCGAGAGCATATCACAGAGCGAAATAATGTCAAAATTCAGATACGAAAACGTATTTTGTATGAAGAATGGTTGTATTTAATACGAGCAAAAAAAACAAGGAAATATTTTATTTTGCCTGCATTTACTACTCATCTTACAATAAATGAAATTTATTACTGATAAATTAATGCATAATACATACGGTTATATTCAATAAAAAATAAAAAGTGAAAAAAAAATACAAAATTTATATATTGTACGTCATGCATGTTTTATCATGTATATATAACCAACCATTAGCTAACTGAATTACATTACGGTAATTCAGCTTCACCCAGGAAGACCTGATGATGGCCGCGAGGAAAACCATCGACGACGCCCACTTCTGGGCAGACAGGATCTGACCCTGTTGTTTCCGACACGATTATATATATATTACGGTAATTCGAGCAACCATATACTCCAGCTAAAAAGCAGTTTGAAAAAAATAAAAGATACAGCAATGCTAGATAAAGTTTTCAAAGGATGAAAGTAATATGTAGTAGTAGTAAAGAAATAAATACGTAGTTTAAATTTTAAATTTACATTCACATTTTGTCAATAATTGTAGGTATATCGTGCATTTTTTGCAACTAGTTACTTTTTTCCATGCTAGTAAAAACTATGATATCATCCCAGGTATTTAAAAATATATGCTTGATTTGTTGATCAATAATAAAACAGCTGTTGAAGATTTCTTTAGTGGGTTTATCCTTCCACAGCCCTTGGGAGATTCTGACGCAAAATGAGAAAAAAAATACTCGAGCTTTCTTGCCTACCCTCGTGAAAACTTGAAGTATTATTAACTTAAACGTACCTTGAAACCGCATAAAGAGATGGGAGGGGGGTAGTGTTTCAGTGAGGGAGGTTAATTTATCCCGCGAAATGTGTAAGGACTTAGGCCTGTTACATATGCGTAAACTCCGCTGTTTATAACTTCGAAATTAATTTGAGAAGTTGGCCTTAGAATTTTTAACGAACACAGACAGTAATTAAAGTAATGCGTTTCGATTACTTTGAACTTTTCGAATAAATTAATTCCGTGAATACGCAATTTAAATAAAAATATTCATTTAAACTTTTATATTATATATCCACTACTTGTTGTAAGCCCCGTGTATTAATTTATTTCCTTCTCGGTAATATACGAGTATATTTTTTAACCTTGGGATATATAGCATTAAGTCGTCCTTGGACCCAAGGGCATGGCAGCTAAAGTCTCTAGTGTTATTGTGGAGTGTCTTCAACATGTGTCTGCATTTCAAGGGACATATTACAATCAAAGCAATAAAAAAACGTATCAAATACTTTATTTCATTATACATTGATGGCACCATTATACTCCGTCGCTGACGTTCATAGGCCAAGCTGACAATTACTAAATCTGTCCATCTTTTTGCAGAATATCTTCTTGCGATATCGTTATCACTATCATCTTTAAATATCCATTTTGTTGAGGCAACATGCTCAAAGTATGTGAGAAATTACAGTATGTATGATGTCGAAAGTCATTCGTTGGTTGCTGTCCAAGAAATTTTATGAAATCATGTACAAAAATATTATTTTTGGAGCAGATAATATTATTTATTGCTTTTAACGATCTGATGGAGTGAAACAAATTAATACGCGAGAGTTAATAGCGGCCGAAAATCTCGGGCGGGCTGTTGTCTTCCCCGTTGGGGGATACAAAAAATGACCGCGAAGCAATTACAAAGGTTTTCATTCAAATTTATACGGACTGCGTTGGAAACGATAAAAAATAATTTACCCTCCCCTCGCATCCAATTTCGAGATACCAGTTTATGACATTTGATATTATTTTAATTGTTTTTATTAATGTAAATTGTTTACATAAAGGATTTTTTTCTGCAGTGTATGCAAGAATATTGGCTTCCTTTCTTCCATATCCATACCCGTATCTAGAGCATATGTTTGTCACAAATTAGTGATTCACATTTCCACCAACTACTTTCTTTGCTTAGTTCAAAGTCATCTATGTATCCGAAGCTTTGCCGAGAATACGAGTGTAGTAGAGTACTCGTATATTCATGCACAGTTTTCGAAAGCAGCAGGAGATCGAATGCTAGCCTAATGTTTTATCTATTATTAAGTGGAGTAAAATATTAGTTTTCTTTTCACTTTTATTTTAAAAACACTCACTTTTTAAAAAAAACATTCAGAACATTACCATCGAATGATATATGTTTTTCAGTGGACTCTGATGTTCAGTTTGAAGTCGGTTAGACGCCGAATATTTAAGAAAAACGTTGTATTCTGCATTATATGTTGAATGTGGTTAACGTCGTACTTGTGGGTAATAAGTACCGTGCGCTATGGCGCAGAGACGTGGAATCTGACAGCAAGTCTTACCCATAAAATAAAAGTCACGCAGCGTGCTATGGAGAGATCCATGCTCGGAGTGTCGCTAAAAGATAGAATCCGAAACGAGGAAATACGCAGAAGAACTCAAGTAGTGGATGCTACCCAACGAATAGGCACACTCAAGTGGCAATGGGCAGGACATATCTGTCGAAGAGACGACGGTCGATGGGGAAGAAAAGTATTGGAATGGCGCCCAAGAACTGGCAAACGAAGCATTGGCCGACCCCCTACAAGATTGACTGACGATATAAGAAGAATAGCGGGAGTGACCTGGATGCGGAAGGCGGAGGATCGAAGAGGATGGAGACTCATGCGGGAGGCCTACGTTCAACAGTGGACAGACACAGGCTGATGATCATGATGTGGGTAATAAAATGTGTGTGTGTAAAGCACCATTATAAAATCCGAAGTAATATTTCCCACAGCATTTTTAAATGACACTAAACCGCAAAAAACACCCGCATACAACCAGGCCTTGAAGTAAAAAGCCACAGTCCTACCACGAGACGACATATGCAGACAACCAACACCCAATTTTGCAATCAACATAGCAACTAACGATAAATCCGCGTGAAAAGATATACTAAAGCTGCTGGTGAACGGTATTCTGAATTTTGCTATCGCGACTTACACTACGACTATACCTTAGTCTAAATATGTACCTACACCATTTAACTTTATTCTATAACGATCGGGCAACAGCCAGAAGATACGACTATTATTGCGACTTAGGAGGCAATCAGTCAAGCAATTAACGACATAATGCTCGATAAAGAATCGCCAGAAATCAATCTTGTAATATTACCATAGCAATAAAATAACTGTTACCATCATTGCACCGGCGATAACGCTTAACACTACCAACTATACGATTGATGATCTGGCCTTTGTCGTAACTACCGTCAACGATATGTCTATTAATGCAATTAACGAGACGATCTAACATTGATTAACGACACGACCGGCGATAGAACTAACATAGCATCTACAACACCAATATACTCGTACAAGGTAAACAAACACAATTATTTCATTGAATATACGCTTGGTTAGAAGATACGACTATTATTGCGACTTAGGAGGCAATCAGTCAAGCAATTAACGACATAATGCTCGATAAAGAATCGCCAGAAATCAATCTTGTAATATTACCATAGCAATAAAATAACTGTTACCATCATTGCACCGGCGATAACGCTTAACACTACCAACTATACGATTGATGATCTGGCCTTTGTCGTAACTACCGTCAACGATATGTCTATTAATGCAATTAACGAGACGATCTAACATTGATTAACGACACGACCGGCGATAGAACTAACATAGCATCTACAACACCAATATACTCGTACAAGGTAAACAAACACAATTATTTCATTGAATATACGCTTGGTTATTACCAAGAAATTCTGAATAAATAAAGGCTTGCAACAAACAATATATTATGCTATTTGGAAGATTAAGAAGGCAGTAGTAGAGAGATTACTTAAGAAGTATTTATATTATCTAAGAGTCGTGAACAGAGCAACAGACGAAATAACACTTGACATCAGACGTCGAGAAATACCATATAAAAGATAGCGTGAGAGCAAGACATCCGTGTCTCAAGAACAGGTTCCAAGTGATAATGATAAAGCTTAGTCCTAAAGTCACTTTTATAAAATGTATATAATATAAAACATTGCAGTACCAATTTTTATAGATTCCACATTAAAGTACCACGGAAAATGTCACACAAATAATGTAGCCATGTCCGAGTCATGAGTCGCATCACTGGTGATTTACGATTTGCAGTACAACATGCACGTACTGCTGCAGCCTGCAGTACTCCGCTGGCTGCAGCATTGGCTAGTGATCTCTGCAGCAAGTCTCCATCGTCTCGCGGGAAACATGAAGCATTTTCCGGGTGTGCGAGGACTGAATCTTAGTATATTAATATTGCCGAAGACTGCATTGCCGAAACAACGCTTAATTCTAATTGTATGTTCTGCGAAAACTGTATTCAAGTGACATGTTAAATGTGTATTTAAAAAATGAAATAATATTCGTTTTATTATTTCGAGTCATTTTTATTTAGCTAACTTGGGGCAAGAATTCTAGAAGAAAAGGTACCTACATACTCGTAGATCGCAGTAACTTTATGTTTTGTCATATTTAAATAATAAATCAAGTACAACTTTGTATGAAACCACTGAGTTTTGATTAATATTTACATTACCGGTTTCGGTGACGTAGCACCTTCGTCGGGAGTAAAGTTTTATTTGTTTTATTCTTGAAAGGGAATATATTGTTCAATTACAATTATGTGCGTAAATTATATACAGTTGTAATCAAAACATGCAATATATATAATCGTGTCGGAAACAACAGGGTCAGATCCTGTCTGCCCAGAAGTGGGCGACGTCGATGGCGTTACTTCTGGCCATCATCAGGTCTTCCTGGGTGCAGCTATTCGGGCACAGCGCACACTCCAGAAGGTGTGACAGGGTCTGCTCCACGCCGCAGTCATATTCAGTCGGTCTGCTGTAAAACTGCCAGGCCCTCATTTGTGTCCTCGTCTTGCATACTCCGGTCCGAAGTCTGTTAAGGGACCTCCATATATTCCACCCTTGGTCATGTCCAGGGGCTAGATCCTCTAACATGCAATAAAAGTTTTAGTGTGTCTTGAAAGTATATTTTCGTATGATCAAATGACTATTGAATAATATTTAACTTCAAAAACTATACATTAAACATGTGATATGCAAATTCTCCTCCAGTCTTTTTCGGCAGTGTGTTTTATTGGTTATAAATCATTATATGCACAGAATACATGCCGGGTAAACTATTATCAAACATAGGGTAATCCCGTTATCCCAAAAGCTTCACCACCGGTCACGTGGCCCGCGGTCCCTGAGTTGCAATTACCATAAACGAATAGCACTAGTGTCTTTGTTTCTCTTGAATCGATAGCTACAGATAACATGATAATTATGACGACGATAAGTAATGTTAACAAAACAACAAATTGTGTATTAGAGCACGAAATTGTATTACAAATAATCACAGTTTCTTCCAGCTTATCACATCGTATAAATTCTAAGAATTAAATATGTTTGCAACCCTTAGCCGACAAAATATATTTCTAAAATTAAAATCTTGCCACCGGAGAGGCGTCTAAGCAGCAATAAAATAAATATTTAATTAAGTAAACACATAAAAAAGATCATAACCGGTCGGAACGCGATGCACTTGTATGTAGAATTCAACAGGTAATTTTGATATCTTGGGTGATTTAATAGTAGCACGTCAATGATTCACAGTTTTCAAGACCTTGGATTAAGTACTATCAATCGCATCCCTCTTTTATCCTGATCAACATATGCGCAATACATAACCGTCTTAGCTTATTGGATTTTTTATAACATTCCATAAACAAGAGTAGCCATAAAGATTTACTTGAAGGAAACAATTATTGAATTTTAGTCATTTTCTTCACTGTAGCCCCACATTTTGATATGTAATTCAAAACTTTTCCGTTCACTATTCATGCCATTCATTGGGATCATATATCAAATATATTTAGTTTACTATTAAGCGTGGATTACTATATGCGCCGTATATAATTTACTACGGGGGTTATCGGTATCGAACATTACGAATCCCGTAATACTGAAAGCCTTGCGCCGTTCCTGCGGGGGGCGCCACCTCCGCTGCATCGTGGAGCCGCCGTTGGGTGAATAAATAAAGCCGACCCGGCCTTTTGTTCTTCCCGCTGGCTTATCGCATGATCAACATGGCCGACACGTAGGATATTCGTGGTCAATTTATTAGCGGCTGGAGCCCGGCGCGGCGATCAAACGAGCCAAGAAGACCGCGCGAAAATTCACAAGCGCAATAAGAAAAACTCTCGCTTTTCCGAACATCGATTTCGCCGAGACATAAAACCATAGGCTTTCAGAAATCCGTTAGAATCTGCCGAAATGCGTACATATTTACCAGGCAACATATATGTATTATTTATTTCTTCATATATTTTTTGCATCCCTGTGGAAATCGCCGAAAAACCAACGCAGTCGTACAAGAGGTTTTACAAACAATATTGTAATAACAAGGTAAGGTTGCATACACAGCAGCCTTCTATAGCCATTCAGTAAAAGGACGAAAGTGGACTTAGATGAGAGAGATTTTGCCTGGCTTCCTCTCTCGTAAAGCCGTAATATAATTATAATATAATCTTTAGTGAAAGTCCGAAAAATTTACGCCACTTTATAGCGTAAATTTATAGCGACCATATACACAAGCTTGAGACCAAGGAATCATTGATGATAGTAATTATTATTTTAAGTTAATTTTATTTATAAATAACAAATTAAAAACAATTTTATTTCTAAAATCAGTTTAAAATTATACCGATGCAGTTTCGCCAAGTTAATAAACCTTAACGTGATAAAAAAAATATGGAAAAAAACGTTAAACGTGTTTTTAAATAATATTATTGATAATACGAGTACATTTCTATTAGAAAATCTTTCGGATTATACTACCCAAACATTATGTTTGCTATTATCCAATATTTTAAACATTTTTAATACCACAATCCATCATTCTTGCTTTGTTGTCTGGTGACACTTTTCATATATTTTATTTTATTATTAAATTTAGGTTTTGTCCACTTAAACAAATATTTTCTTACAAAACAATTCAGTTAACTTACATCGAATGCAATATTTGTAAAGGCTTTTTTTCTCAAGACTTTTGTCTGGGAAACACACTTCCGTCGGGTTAAAAAAAACTGAAACGAAATGTTATTTCGTACGTGAAAATAAAATTCTCCCGCCGCGATATTTCATAGCGGTTATTCAGGACTATTCATCACTTTGAAAATGTCACTCATACGTCTACCCTGTTTATCTTATCACTTATCACCAATTTGAATATACTTTATATACGAAATAAAAAAAAACTTGGATTAACTCCAAATTCAATTTGCGAGATTCGTTATTGATATCGTTAAATTTTATTTCATAGCCGTATAAGTGAAATAACTTGAAACGCTACATAACCCAGTCCCATAAAAGTATACAACGAAGGTTGAACCGCAACCCTTCTGTTTTTCATGGCCGTAAATGTTTATATTAAAATTGTTAATTACAAACAATGAAAGGGCGATATAATTTATAAGAGATATCATAAAAACGTGTCTACACTGCTGTGTATGACCTTGTTAATCGCGTCAACATAGTTATATAATTCACTAGCTGACCCGGTGAACTTTGTTTCACCCGAAAGGCAATAAATGAGCAGATTTTGGATTTTATTAAATTGAATTTTTCGGTACATATGATATCATATATTTGGTCTGGTTGAATTCTATTGCAGTAATCGACGAAACTTCAGCAAGTAGTTGTCAGCATTTCGACGAATCGTCAAACGATATGCGTTATAATTCATCGAGCTTAGATTCTTGGTAGTTTCTTCACCTGAAATTAAGACAATAGATTTTTAATTTTTTATGTTAAGCTCACATCCATATTTGTAGCATAATTATAAAGGGGTGAAGATAAATGATTTTAAATCGTTTGCCGGTTATTTGTCCAATTTTCTCTAAAAAAACATCTTAATCTTTAAGTCGGTTATTTTCCTGGTAATAAGCAGTGTAATTGGTCATTTATTGGAAACCTAAAGCAAAACCAAGCACTGAAAAATGTATGTCATGACGGAATCAAAACTATGATATTGATTATATATATATTGATTACTCACCATTCAATGGATTTTTCATTTTGATATTGAAATAATATCCATCTTCTCCTTGCCAAAACATCAGTGGGTATTGCAACGTGTCATATGAACGACGTGTTTCAGATATCTGTTGTAGTTGCCCAGTATCACGACGTGTGTACCAGATAGTCCTTTATCCGCTCTGATCACGACTTTGTCGACCTCGATCAAGTTCTTCCTCCATATTGTCATTGAAGTATATTTGTACAAATTTATGCTGTGCATCTTCGAGAGGTTGGAATGATCCGATTCGATGGTGAATCTGTCCTTGTATCTACAGAATCAAAAGCAAAGACAATATTACTGATTTATAAACACTTTTTTTAAGAATTAGCATACATAATTCAAAGCAATAAGTGTAGTATGTTATTCTGTTAATTAGATTGTGTGTAAGTACAAAAATAAATAAATAAATACCTTGAATGTCGGATTAAATCCTCGTCCATTCTAGAGTTCGTGCAAACGGATCGCTTTGGCATATCGTAAAGAGACTTGTCAATGTTGTCGCTGGAGGTGTCTCAGCACGTTGAACAACATTTGAAGCCGTGAAATATACCCAATGACCATTCTCCAGATGCACCGCCAAATGCACAACAGCAGTATGAAGTTCGTGATAAGGGATTGCGAATATACGCCAAATCGCTTTGTACCAAACTTGAAAGCGCGCAATTTCATCGTTGGTATTCGAGGTTAGGATGCCAAAAACCGCCAAATCGCTGCCATACATTCGTAATGTTTCGATTCCTAGTTCCATGATGGCTTTTTCGTGAAGGATTCGATCGTTTTGGTCGCGAGTATCTACAGAATCAAAAGCAAAGACAGAATTACTGATTTATAAACACTTTCTTTTAGAATTAGAACACATAATTCAAAGTAATAAGTGTAGTATGTTATTCTGTTAATTAGATTGTGTGTAAGTACAAAAATAAATAAATAGATACCTTGAATGTCGGATTAAATCCTTGACCATTCTAGAGTTCGTGCAAACGGATCGCTTTGGCAGATCGTAAAGAGACTTGTCAATGTTGTCGCTGGAGGTGTCTCAGCACGTTGAACAACATTTGAAGCCGTGAAATATACCCAATGACCATTCTCCAGATGCACCGCCAAATGCACAACAGCAGTATGAAGTTCGTGATAAGGGATTGCGAATATACGCCAAATCGCTTTGTACCAAACTTGAAAGCGCGCAATTTCATCGTTGGTATTCGAGGTTAGGATGCCAAAACCACCAAATCACTGCCTTACATTCGTAATGTTTCAATCCCTAGTTCCATGATAGCTTTTTCGTGAAAGATTCGATCGTTTTGGTCGCAAATATCGGCACAATAAGCTAACAGAAACTCGAAAGTTCTTGAAACAAAACGTCAACCGATAGACTTCAAAATATCTATGTAACCATAGACAATAATAATATCAGTTGTCAGATTCCTTGCCTTTTGTTATAACATTTTTTACAAATAAAAGATTAAACTGATATTTTCACTAATATTTATTTTGTTTTTGTCTTTTTTTCCTGCCTTTTGTTTTCTTTTTTGTTTCAAAATATTTCGTACCTTACGTAGGTACCTACTTACAATACCTACTATTGCGTCATTTTTAGTTATGTTGCTGACTATGGCAACACCGTCTTAACTGACAGCTGTCAAGTTACAATAGTCTTGTATGAAAACATGTTTACGTAAATGTTCAATATTTTTTCTTAATCAAATCAATTTTGAGTATACCATGGACGTTTTTGGGTTCTAAGCTACCTTTCCACCAATTTTCAGCCAAATCGGTAAGGCCGTTCTTGAGTTATAAAAACAAATATAACCCGACTTTCTTTTATATATATAGATATACAGAATCGAAATTCCAATTTTTTTTTTAAATATTTAAAAACATATATTTAGAATAGTATACATAAATATACAATAAATAGAGAAAATAATAAAAAATAAAAATAACACAATAGAATAAGAAGATGCCTTTCCATTTGCTTTTTGTTATAACATTTTTAACAAATAAAAGATTAAACTGATATTTTCACTAATATTTATTTTGTTGTCTTTTTTTTCCTGCCTTTTGTTTTCTTTTTGTTTCAAAATATTCCGTACCTTACGTAGGTACCTACTTACAATACCTACTATTGCGTCATTTTTAGTTATGGCGTTGGCTATAGCAACATTTTCTTCAACTGACATCTGTCAAATGACAATAGTCTTGTTTGAAAACATGTTTACGTAAATGTTCAATATTTTTTCTTAATCAAATCAATTTTGAGTATACCATGGACGTTTTTGGGTTCTAAGCTACCTTTCCACCAATTTTCAGCCAAATCGGTAAGGCCGTTCTTGAGTTATAAAAACAAATATAACCCGACTTTCTTTTATATATATAGATTTATCATCAAAACATATAAAAACATTTTATTGTATTATAAAAAATAAGGCATGGCTAATTGTATGAAGCTAAAAATTAACGTTATTTCTAATTGAATCTTTACATTACAATATTAATTATTATTTACACTTGCCTGGTAATTGGGCGGCGAAAATATATTCAAAATAAATCAAAACATACTTTTGGTTGTTATTACCGCTATACAATCAAGATTAAATGAAAAATATAATTATAATGCTCAACGCCTAAAGATCAATTAAAGGTACCTTAAAGGTGAAAGGCCAGAAGTGGCATTTGCAAAATTAGTCAGAAGAAAATACGTTAGCAATTAACGTTAAATTAGCAATGATAAATATTTAATTTCATCATCATCATCATCATCATCATCAGCCTGTGTCCGTTCACTGTTGAACGTAGGCCTCCCGCATGAGTCTCCATCCTCTTCGATCCTCCGCCTTCCGCATCCAGGTCACTCCCGCTATTCTTCTTATATCGTCAGTCCATCTTGTAGGGGGTCGGCCAATGCTTCGTTTGCCAGTTCTTGGTTAATTTACCTATTCTTATAAATAAACTTTTATTAATGAATATAATAGTAAATGTAGTGATGTATCATGGAATCATATTATATATATAAGTTTAAGATTGTATGACAACATTTTTCTTCTTTATAGTATCAATCCGGTGGATTGGTTTGCAGCAACAGGATCTTGCATCTCAATCTCCATTCCTCTCTGTCCTCCGCAACCCTCTTCTGCCCAGCATAAGAGCTACAATTCATGTCCTCGAACACTTGCTGCAAATATTCCCGTCTCGGTCTCGCCTCTCTGAGATGGTTCTTATTAGGTGCCTATCTTCCTTGATTATCCTTAGAACCTCATTGTACGTGACGTGACGCTCCAGGAAATTCCGAGAATTCTTCTGTATGACCACATCTCAAAGGCTTCTAGTCTTTTTTATCACTTTCGGATAAGCACCATGTCTCACAGCCGTTATGCTATATTATTAAATTCAGCATAATTTTTTCTTACATAAGTTTTTTTTCTTACATTTCTTCATAAGGCCTTCCCTTAAGGCCACTCCTAAGCTCATCCCCATTCCCCTGCCTAGTCTCTGGCAAAACTCTTTCGATTTTTTTTCTATATAGGTAGACGTTGTAATCGGAGGAATATTCCAGCAATTATTAGGATCAGATTGCGTGGCCAGCAGAAGGATGATAATCCCATTGTTGCTGGCTTGAGTGGGTGTGCAGTCGGCTTGCTCTTGTGCAATTGCAGCTGTAATTAATAATGCATTCCTGGCACGTGATAATAATGGTTCATATTTCAGCGCCACACTCGGACTACGAGTTTCGGCCGTCCGCAAATTAATGCGGTGGTCAGGCCCGGACAAGGGAGGGAGGAGCCCTGCCCATAAACTTGTTGTTAAATACTAATTACGCTGCATAATAATGCTCTTCGAGAGGACCGAATGAAACGAAACGAAATACACTCGCACAAGAGGGGGTGATAAACGACAAATTGATAATGTCTCCTGCAATGCCACGTATTTATAATTTACTTAAATAAATATGAACGTTTCATTTTTATACTGCTTTAAGCAGATATTTATACTTGGGTATTAGACACAAGAAATGGAACACTGATTCATTCGTTATTAATAATAATAAGTACAGTGTTTAAATTAGGTGATCTAAAGATTTTCACCATTATTGCCAATAATAATATTTATTACTGATGTTTTTGTGACTTATTTGTATTTCTTTTCAAGCATTCAAAATTTCACTTAAGTTCTAAATAGCATTTTCCTACATCTTATATTTTTATTTTCAAATTGCTTAACTATACAATTATTTTTTAAGCTATTTATTTCTTTCATTTGATCACGTTTTTTTTTTATTTACGATCTTTTATTACGTTTCATTTGATATATTTTATTACTATTTAATCATCATGAATATATTTTGTTTTCTTATATATTTTTAACGATTTACAATAATTTTAATCAATAAAAGCACTGTGTACACTTATTTAATTAAAAAAATACAATTGTAGTATGCAACGAATGTATGTTGTTAATACGTGTACAAATAATAACAATAAAATGACAAGTAATATTGCTATGTATTCAGATTCATTTGACTTACGATTGGCAGCATTTATTTACATGTTTTTGTATTATCACGATAGTATCGATAACGATAATGCATGAAAATGTACGACCGCATTATAGTACCGTTCGTATTTTTATCAACTCAATAATCGAGTGTCGTTGTTCATCCATTTTCCCTAACCGCGGCTGAGTTTCCGAGCATAATTTGCGAAAATCGAACATGTCACTGCGGTGTTCGAATATGAGTACAGCAGTATATTAAGTAGGGAGAACGCCCGACGGACTGTACAGACTACATACCCGGCATTGTGCCGCCTAGCATTAAACATTCAAGATACCCATAAGAAAAGGCCTCGAGCGGCATAAATAAGTAACATTGGTATGAAATTCGACGACACGCGCGTCTCGGACACGAGGCGAAAACTATTACGATTATTTTACATTAGAAGGGTTTCTCGTGAAAATTTAAGGCGCTTTTCACATTTGACGGGTCAGACGTAGGGTTTTACTTATTCGGCCGTCGTAAAAACAGAACGATTCGTTTTTGAACGACGCTTTAATGTCTTATTTCTTGCATGTAAAACGTGCGATCCATTGTTACAACCGTTCAAAACGTTCCCGAAACAATAAACGGTTAATAAATTGAAAACATTAAATAAATAAATAAAAGTACGATTACTATACAAGAAATACCATCAATATAGACAATTATTTTCATTGTATATTAATTAGAGAAAAATAAACGACGGCAGATGTAGGATTGTAAATGCAGACTGTACGACCACTTTGCTATTATCCGTCTCTAGTTTTGTTGACAAATTAATATGTTTAATTAAACTCGTCCCATTTATTTCAAGCAGTTAGGTGGAAGCAATCGGTCAATGGTCCAGCGCTGTGTATCACGATCATCAGCCTTTGTCCGTACACTGTTGAATGTAAGCCTCCCGCATGAGACTGCATCCTATTCGATCCTCTGCCTTCTGCATCCAGGCCACTCGAGCTATTCTTCGTATTATGCGCTGTGTATAGAATAGAACATATGTGTAACGATCGCGGTTCGAATCCCAGCGTCTGCCGTTTCCTTTGATCCGATATTGACGAGAGAAATGTCATTGGAGACGATATTTGCTGGAGATATGTATGTGTTTACCAATTTGTTATAAGCTCATAAGATTAATTCCAATGTATGCGTTTAAATCTTAATGGCATATTCAAGTAAATAATGTTTACTTAAATATAATACATGATTTTAAATAATTGTGATATAATTTTTCATCATCACGTTGCATGTAGTAGAGTAGAAAGAGAAAGTAGTATATTATATATATACCTGGCAAAGAATTTTATTCCACAATGTACAATATAAGACACATCCCTGATGTTGACGTCTTGAAAAATTCAATGAATCCTTTATATAAGATGTTAACATTAAAGGATCGATTCGTTTGACGTATAAAAAGGAATGGAAATTAGTCTTGTCATTTCGGCGGGAGAGCCCCGCGAGTGCCTCCGCATAAAGGGAAACATTTAATAATACACATGGCAGTTTTATTTCACTGAGCATTAAGTGTATCGCAGCTTTTCAGTCATGAAAATAAATGTATAAAGGAGCGCGGAATTCGATAAAATTGGATAGCCACCCCCACCCGGTGAAGTCAGAAGCAGAGGTACGGAGGAGAAGGTGGAACAGGCTGAAGCAGAGTCAGGCTGACGTATGGCCGCGGCACTTGTGGGGAGGGAAATTGGGAGGATTTCACGATAGGGAATTCTTCGGTGAAAAATATGTAAGAAAGGGAAAATTAGAACGTATGCGAGCATTACTCGGGAGTAATGCGGCCTGCGTCGGGGAAGATTAAGCGACGGTATATGGGATTTATGAAAAATCTCTACAGGATTGTGAAATTTACTTATTCACTTGACAAATAAGCTGAGTGATTGTCGTGCAGTGAGTATAGAAGGAGTGTTAATATTTAGTTGTAATCATCACGACAGCGGCATGAAATTCTACGCTCCACAGTATAATTATATACTTTTTAAATTAACAAAATAATGATAAGTTAACAATTTAAATAGGTAATGTTTTTAATAGTTTTAAATTAAAATATGTTATCCTCAATATTAAATAAAGTAAATTTGTACTAAAATAATGCAACCCTTTTCAATGGTGCTCTTAACCCTTTCATTACGGCTCGGTTTGAATACAAATTATACTGTCAATTATAAAACAAGTATTTGAAGCATAAATGTACTTATCTGGTCTATTTTCATATATCACATTGGTTCTTGTATCCTTTAGCTATCATATGATGCATGAAAAACTAATCTAAGAAAGTAGCAAAAGGATATATCACGTCAACCGATGTCAACGGTCGGGAATCTTATGACGGCATATGCCAACAACCGATGCGACAGGGTTAATGGAATATAGCGTAAATGGTTCCATTATAGTCCATTGTTACTTATTTGTAATGTGCATAAGAAATTCAAAATGCCGTTCATATTATTATTGTCTCTGCAGACTATAAACGTGATCTAAATTTTAAAGTCTTAGACGGCTTTGTGTCACACAAAGTCGTCAACCCTGAAGAAGACCTCTGCAACGGCTGTGGAAATATTGGTACTAAAGAATTCGCTAAACCCAAAAGCCACAATACGATTATAAACATAATGATGAAGCATTTTTATTTTTAACTAGTTTTTAATTTTTAGTTAAAAATCCATTAAAAATTTACACTATTACTTTTATTTACAATGTATCGGTTTATCAAATAATTCTATGGACTAACAAGAAGTTGTCTCATTCGTAAATAATTTAGAATATTATAGAACAACATTATAATACGTAAAACATAATGATTCCAGAAGACTGAATATAAAGCTGTCTCGATAAATCAAGAAATAATTAATCTAAATCTTGCACGCTACAGTACTCTTTTGTGTTTATGTAAGTTGCAAATGCATATCTGCACAGGAATAAAATCTCTTTGAGAGTGCACGCGAGACCCCGGTCTGGGTAACGGGAGAGGACCCAATGTACTGCGGACCAACAGGTCGGAGACTCGCCTCATTTCAGACCATCGATCCAGTTGTAAGAAGCTGCGCTGGAAGGCGCGATAAGCAGAGATAAAGAGAGCGGGGTTCGAGTGAGAGGTTATAAGTATTCGATCACACGAAAAATAATTAATAATATAAAACCTCTGCGGAGTAACGCACGAGATAACGTTCAATTTTATGTGAAAAAAATACTTGGATGAAGAGATTTATAACAACGATTCAGTTATAAAAAGCATGAATATAATTAAAGCTAGCTAGCGAGAAGACGGCTAGCGAAAGCATAAATTACGTTAGGTGGTGAAATGGATCAGTGATCAGCGTCGAGTGTAATGAACAAAAATAAAGCCACGGATGAATTGATGCAATAATTGCAATAAAAATATTTATGATATATTTTATAATTTTGTAAGCTTGGATGAATTTGTTTTTTTTTTATGAAAGCGCATGCAGAAGAGAACAACCGGTCGATACTAGTAGGCTCTGTGACACTCAGACAGGACGACTGGAAGCTGTGTTCGGGAAACTTCTGTTGTGTTTGGAGAGATTGCAAGTGTATCATAATCTATATCGATTATTGAATAAACACTTTAATTGTAAATCGATGAAAATTCTGGTTAAAATTTTGATCATACCGTCTGAATTATAGTATCCTGTGTTCTGACTAGTGAACAGATGCATCGGGAAAAAAACATTTTCATTTAAACGCGCTCTTCGCTCTTTTAAATAGCCAAAAACTACGCAATGCATAATATGCTGCATATAACTTTACAGATACAGAGTTTGATATTTTAAGATTGGCGAAGTGGCAACCAACAAAAAGCCTATTTATATCAGTGTCTGTCGACAGAACGTGAGAGTACGAGTTCCATGAAATTCGGTGTGCTAAAAACCAACAGGTTGGCGACTCGTTTGATTTCATTGATTAAAACATGCAGTATTACTTAGCTACTGATGCTCCAATGCGAAGAAATTTTACAGATTTCATTCGTCGGGCACTGGTAGACAGGGGCTTCGAACTTTGTAACGAGAGAACACGTATCTCGCGTTGGAAACGTGAGTGCAAACTGAGTGTATCGATCCCGCGTTGAGGTCTCCTCCTTTAGGAACAATACGTGGTTCTACTGTACTGAGTTTAAGTATGATGGGGGTTTTACAGATTTTATACGAAGAGCTCGGGGCTTTGTAATACTTATCTAGAAAAGTACCACAGAACTGCGAAGCAACAAGTTAGGTAAATAATTTATTTTTGGGATTATTTACTCTCAAGTAATGATGTTTCAAGTATTGAGAAGGGACGGTGGACTCATCAATAGCAAAGAGATAATATTTATGCTAGTGTTATGCGCTCAAAAATAACATAATTTTTTATCACATACGATTATTGTGTTGTATGACGTAGGTAATTCACATATCCAGTTTGGTCAGGTGGACGGAGCATATGTACATACCTGGAATCAAAGGGAAAAAACTGATTAATTATTAAATACTTGAACATTTTATACCATTAACGCAAAATATAAATACAATGCTCCTATAAAACAAAGTTTTTTTTAGGATTAAGCAATATCAATCATTCACAGCATAATTAGTTATTTTTAACAGTTGAGCGATAAATTAATCACTCTGTCTCATTGAAAAGTAGCCGAAAAAGTAGAGGACTAGGATAAAATTGTATTGTGGAAGATGAATTTAGCAGTTTCATTAATTTCTACATTATTGATGAAAGTTGCATAAACAAATATAAACCAATATATTCAACTTATTAACAATATAGTCGAGTTGTTCTTGAGACAGTCTTGCCCGGCATCAATTTCGTACACGAATACAGTTTACAAAAAAAACACTGTAAATTCTGTATCACATTGCTGAAAAAAATGTTTTGAGCCCATGTAAAACTTAATATGCGAACAATGCGTATAATATTGATTTCAGTTACCAGATGCTTTAATAAAAAAATGGTTGCCACACAAACATAATTTATTTAAATCGTCTGGCTTCCATGACCTTAGAGGACCATCGTCTGGACAATGTATTAAGTGAAATGTCAGAATTGTAATCGGACTTAAATAAAGATTATTACACAAATTCGTTAATGGTAACTATCACTTTTTGGTGATTTTTGAAGGTTGTAAACTTTATTTCAGGAGCCGATGCGGTAAGAAGATGGCGAGGGGTACAATCTCACACCAATCTGAGGTTAATACGCAGAAAGTAATACGGTTGATGTCTGCGCATCGATCCCCTGAAAGGCTGCCTATCTGGGCGAGTAGAAGCGCGATGGATATTCTACGAATTTCATTTGCTTTTACTGTTTTCTGCGGCTGTGGGCGGCGAATGGGAAAACTTCAACGATTGCACTTGATAACGCTCATAATATTTCAGGCGGTGTGCGAATGTCGAAAGCACGAAAAAGCAGTGTTGAGGACTTTGAGCGTGATTTTTTGTGGCTATCACTAGAATTTGATGTAACTTTTACCACAAATAAACACGATGATACTCCTACGACGTTTCAGTTTAAAAGTAATTAGAAAAACTAATATAAAGTAATTATATCGGATATGTTTTAAAATATGACGATGTTAAGAAGAGTTTCACAATAGTGTTTTACTTCGTTGAACGAAAGCGAAAAATAAAGATTATTTAGAAATTATTCCACATTTTTTATTATTATAGGACGACGTGTTTCAGCTACGTCGGGTAGCCATTGTCAAGTCTTTAATTTGATTTTATCTTTATTTTGATATTATGGAATTCCACCAAGCTTTATCGATCGAAAAAATTTGATACCTCACCCGTAAAATTTGTATGTAGCATAAATCCATTGTTTATAATTTGTGGTACATGCATGTTTTCCCGTAACACCACCAAGTAAGTCCCTTTGAAAATTGATGATGCGTGAAGCATTGGCGGACCATAGTAAAAAATGTTTTACTATAGAATGCACAGATAAGATTTCACCGTCGGTCGGTAATCTCCTACATATCTTTATATAAACAAAAACAAGACGTACATCTCTTAATATATTGTGCTTTTGGTATACTAATAAAAATATATGTAACCACAAATGAAAGCGACGTGATTATAGTAGAACATGTGTACTTGAAGTTTATTTTCTTTGCAAACGCTGGATAGCTCACGCGTCGGCAGTCGATGGAAAGCGAAATTCAAAGCAATCCCGTTTCAGGTATTTAATAATGAATTGTAACTCACGCGCTGAGCACTTCCGGCCTTAATTTGGAAATTCCGACACATCGTTATCACTCCGATACACCACTGACAGTTAATTATAAATCTTCCGTGCCTCTCTCACTCTACCTCCCCCTCTCTTCACTTTCTCTGTGTGCATCGGAATAGGCGTGATACTGGAATACAGTCAGTTTTGAGGGTATCAATAGACGTTCAATCAAAATCAATCCGTTGGATTGGTTATTGCTTCGTGCAAAATTAGACATCAAACAGCATTCCCATAGTAGCTTAATGCTTTAAAATGTTTACTGGGTCTTCCATTTCTGTTTTATATCGATAAGCAGCTGTGCAAATGAACAAAAAAACTCATATTGTGTAAACAATATTACAAAATGCACATTATAAATTAAAATTAATTAATGGTTTGAATTAGCTTTGGTTAGGTTAGATGTACAGTTTCCAACAAAACATTTGTCGATCAATCTATTATTTTTTTAATTGACATTCAACAACATTACAAACTTTGTTACTTTAAATACGTTATTGTACACGTTTGTGGATTTATCTACGTTTCAAAATAGTATCTCGCGTCATTAATAATATTTTATTTTACAGTATTTCAATTACTATCAACACAGCTACAATTATAATTATTTGAGTCCCACACCAAGAATTTTTATCATAGAATTAACAAACAATATAGAATCTAGTCTAGTTATTACTAATCACATAATAATCAATCATCGTTTATAAAATACACAGTACTGCGCGCTACAAAATGTATGTAATTCGCAAGAATTCATTGTTTTTTACATTGCGATGAGCACTTTATTTTTTTGAAAGTATGTTAATGGAAAATTACGTGATGCCGAGTGAATAAATAAAAGATTTTCCACTAAGTGCGCTTATCGCTGAAGGCGCGAGCTTCTGGCGGCCGATAGAGTTGGATGGTATTAAGTCACACAGAAAATAATGTAACATTTGAAAAAACCACCACACCCATATGATGCGGAGACATTTTAATTAGATTATTATTTATATTATATGATGCCTTCCAATATAAAATTATATAAATTGACATATAACATATTAATTTGTGTATAAATCTTATTACATTTTTTTTTTATTTCCTAATTTCCTAATTTTTGTGTCCAAATGAAAGTAATCTGAAAATGCAGCTCAGTTGTCTCTTGACAGCGACAGATTGAGAAACACCAAGAGTTTGTTGAAACTGCAGTCTCCTAAGCAGGGACCAAGCTCAACGTGATCCATTTAAAAATAACGTGATTGAATCTAATAAGTCATCCCGGCGTTTCTGTCGGCGAAAATTTTAGAGAAGCTCCGTGAGAATATTTAAGGCGTCAAACTTGCGGCGAAAAACCGATTCGTTAACAAACAAAAACAACGCGCACAAAGGAAAATGGAAGGCTTTACACGTAAACCGCTGCGGAGAAAACGGGAGCAACCTCAAACAAGGAAATGAAACGAGCGTCTCAAAAATAGAAAGTCGCTCGGCATATTTAAAAGTAGCGAGTCGTGAATTATTAATAATTTGAAGAAAAACAAATGATTTGAGTGAATTCTATGTTTAACAGTAACTTCTTTTATTTTTAACATTTGAATACCGGAAATAAAAAGAAGCGTACGTTCGAAACACACACAGTTGAAAACTATATAAATCACACAATCCTAATATATTTTGACAGCTGATATAGTAGTACATGCTTGTGAACAAAACAGATTAATTCAACACAATGATTCTAGATTGGTACCCTTTCAAATTTGAAAAGTGAAAAGCAGCATTTTTGGCATATTTTACATACATGTAAAATAAAATGGACCACTACATAAATACTGTACATGATATGAACTGTATGATGTTTTTAGAGCTATATGAAACTATTCTCACGTGTATTCAGAATGTTCTACTTGTATAAAGTGATTCCAGAAGATTCTGCGATGTTCAAATTATATTACGTGCATATCTGCGCGACGTAGGTGTAATTCTACAAGAAAAATTGCCACTTTCTGAGTGGGTCTTATGATATTAAATTAGGCGCCCGTTTTACATGCACATGAAAGCGTCACTTTCGATACGGGGAGCTTTCGAGGAGGCGACAGTAAGGAGGATATATGTCCCGCTATTTATAATATTGCGTTTCGGCTGCCACTCGAGCGATGCAGCGAATAAAAGATTTAAAATTGGCGCTTATCCCCTCGGGGAGTTGAAAATTCAAGGCAGTAGAACATAAATAACATAGATTAAAGGGGGTGGAACGAAAGTCTTCCGATCGTGCAGGATGTATTAGGGAAATTACCACTCCCACGTGTGATTTTTTAAACTGAATATTCAATTTATCATTCCGTAATAAAGGATGGCATTTAGCCGGGCTGATACACAAAATAAATAACCATTCTAGGGTGTGGTTTATTGTTTCCAGTATGACATGCTGAATTTATTGAGCGCACTAATGTGCATTTTTTAATCACTCGAAACGTCAACGCTTTGTCATTTTCAAGTTAATTATTACAGTGCTACAAATATTGTTGAAAAGTCGGGCTTTTAATTCACCATAAAAACTATACATTGATTCACACCCCACAACAGATTCAGTTGAAGAAATTATTTTCCAATATACATATAGGCAAAAGAGACAAACGGATATGACTGAATAAATGATAAATTAATAGAGCATTCTGACGTTACATTTTGCAAAATTATGTTGGTATGGTATACAAATAAATACCATCAATATTTAGAATTACTCATCTAAATGGTCCTGCATCGTTTACCGGAAAGTAAAAGGGAGGATTTTTGCAAACTATAGGCCAATTCGGAAAGACCATGTATCGTTCATATCCAATTAGTGTTCTTGGGGAAAGATGAAAATGGGGTGCACAGTGTACAGTAAGAACCTGAGTATACGCAGTACGATTTTATTTTATTTTTGAATACATGATTCTAAATGTTGAGTGATGCGATTAATCTTATTAAATATGTATTGAAGATCTTTAATGAAAAATTAATAACTGTTATCGCCGTTCTAAGTTATAGGGATAATCTTATTTAAATAAAATTTAAAATGTTTTGTTATATTTTACATTTATTGAAACATTAATAACATTATCGAAAAATTGATTGACTGATCGCGTTTCATCCCCATAAGGAGACATTGTGAATAGTGATGATACTGTCCGTTAGGGAGATAAAATGCATCGGATTAAATAAATGTGAAATATAACATTCCTTATTTAACTTAAATTAAAAAAAAAATTATAATTATGCAGTTTCACTACGAATTGACACTTTGCAATATTAATTATCGTTAAAAACTATATATTGAATCGAAAGTCAACGGAGCTTTCGGAAACATTGCTGACTTGGGACGACAAAACTATCATAGTTTTACACGATTTTATTGCAGTAATTGGTGAAGCCTATTCCAGTATATAAAGATTAATAAGTAATTGATGTCTTGTACAAAAGTATCATGTGTATCTTTAATACAGTGTACTCCTCGTGAATAATACAATTAGTACACGAGCTAACGTGAATTGTCAATTACGTTCAAGTGAATCAGGCGATCCCCGGTACTTACACAGGTGAGTAAAATGCATTAGTTGTTCTCTGGGCGAATTGAATAATAAATAGACCGTTCTTCCCTTAGGGTCGTGTGCGCCTAGCGGCCGTACTTTATTTTATTGATCACGAGATATCACAAGCCACTCACTCCCCGAGAGGGAGATGGGTGTGGGAGATGGGAAATAAGCGGAATTCCATCATGCAGAAAGAGGAAATCTAGAGAAAGAGCGGATTGGACGTGAACAGGATCAACAAAAAGTTATAATTAATATTAAAACGCCATATTAAAATATTCACTGATTTGCTTAAGTAAACATGTATTTTACCATAAAATATTATGCACATATATTTCCTTTTACAAAATAAATACTATGCTTATGGTATTGAATTTTATTATTCAAGGAAAAAAATATTTTCTATTTATTTCATTTTTACATTCTACATATTTATTAAGTTTTCAAATAGATAATTATTGATAAAAAAATATACATTATATATTTCGCAACTGGCGACTTGTTTTCACGTCGTTACATGTTTATTATGTTTACGGTAAAAAAAATACTAGTATCTTACTTTTTTATGTTGACACATACAGGAGAATACCGACAGATGGTAAGTCTCATCTGTGGAATTCTATAACGCTTACCATAGTGCATGTGGAGTGTTGATCCGCCAACGTCATGGACAACAGCCCGAGATTCACGCATCATCCTTATTATTACAGGAATTTACTATGAATGGGTGGTCTTCACAGGACGACTTTCGTCTAACACCAATTTATTTAATAGACTATGACTGTCATTTTACGGGTGAGGGATCAAATTCACACCAACCGGGGTATTTTAGAGCTCGGAAATTGATTAAAAATCCTTTTTTTTAATCTCCGTCGGGGATCGAACCCACGACCTTTGACATGCAAAGCAAACGCATTGACCATTGAGCTATACCCCCTGGCAAAATATAATTACTTAAATATATTATGAAAATAGCCGTAGAATGGAGTATACAAATCTGTATACAAATTGGACAAGCGATAGTTTGACTTTGTGAGGAATGATGAGTTAAGTAAAAAAAGCTGATACGGAAGCCTTCTATCTTACAGTCAGTCACGAGACGAAAATGGACCTGTCTGAAAAATGTTCTTCGGATGCCACAGGGAGACATACAAGTATATTACAGCATCTAAAACATACATCTTTGATTCAAGTCCCCGGGCTGATACATAAGATGCACACGATTAATATCCGCGAGGTATAGCTGACATGGAACGAGGCGATTTACATGGATGAATTTTATGGTGACAATCGCTGATGGACATATGCTTCAGTAAGAGAGCGGAAATGTAACTTTTATGATGATTTAACCATTGCAAGAAGCGCGCTATAGTTAAACGTTGGAAGAGTACGGGTCGAGTTATAATTCAGACACTTAATCAAGCTCGCAGTGTTTGCATAAATAAACTCCGCACTAATGGAAACATAAATTGCAATGAATAAATAATTTCAAATTTTCCGCAACCGGGGAAAGTAAGTGAAACTCGCGAACTTAAAAAGCGATAAATATTATTTATGGCTCGGAACATGCGCTCAATGTTATATTATATATACAATATCGCGTCGGAAACTACTCCAATGACGAGGATACGTTTGTTGGGCATTCAATGAGTGTAACAGATGAAATAATAAAAATATTATGTAACACGACATTTCAATGGCAACGCTGATTCATCTTCGTAGTATCAATCCGGTGGATTAGTTTACAGCAACAAAATCTTGCATCACGATCTCCACTCTTCTCGATCTTCTGCAATCCTCTTTAGCTCTTTAACACTTGCTGCAAATACTCCCGTCTAGGGCACCCTCAGAAGTTTCTACCCTCAACCATCCCTTCCACAATGTCGTGAAGAAGACCATCGTGGCGCAAGATGTGACCGATCCATCGGGCTCGCCTCTGTGAGATGGTTCTTACTAGACGTTGACTTACTAACGCTGATTAGAAGATGTAAAAATTGAAGGAAATGCGTTTTTGTATACTAATAAAGTTTAAATTCATTATTGTTGTAATTTAAGAACAATTGTTGAATTCAGAAATAAAAAACATAAATTTTGCGTGTGTATATTCGTCTTAGAAAATTGTAGCTTTTGTAAAAAAATAAATATATATATATTGTTACATATTGTTACATTTTACAATAAAAAAAATACTGTGAAAAAAAGGGAGTGCGGTTCAGTTTTTAGTAGTTTCCCAAAAAAAAAACAAATGTGAGAATACTCGTATGTCATAAAAAATAGAAAGTATGATAAAGAGTAGAATAACGAATAGTAAAATGAACAATATATTTTTATGATTAAAAATATTGTTTACTATTAACATGTAATAATTTCCAATTATAAAAAAAAACAAAGATGTCAAAGAACAAAAAATTTGACAAATGTTAATGAAATCTAGGAGGAAATAAAAAAAAAATAAAGATGTAACAGAAGAAGTCATTGGCAAAGATAAGCCTAAGGAAAGGAAAGAATGGATAACAGAGGAAATCGTTAACATGATAGAAAAAAGCAGACTACTCAAAATAGCCCCAATGACAAGGCCCAAAGTGAATATAGAGCACTGAGAAACAGAATAAACAGAGAGTCACGAATCGCTATGGAAGCATTCTTACAGAGAAAATGCAAAGAAATCAATGACAACATGAAAAAAGGAAATATTGAAACTGCATATGCGTCAGTAAAGGATTTCTTTGGCATGAAAATTGGAAAAGGCAAAGCGATAGAAGCAGAGAACGGGAAAATACTGTTTGAGGATACACAAATAGGGGAGAGATGGAAACAGTACCTGGAAACACTATACAACGGAAGTAATGATACCAGCTTTGAGAGTGTGATAGAAAACTAAACTGATGTGGACGCCGATGATTTGGGAGACCCAATTATCCGAGAGGAATTTGACTTCGCATTAAAAAAGCTCTAAGATGGAAAAACACCAGGGATTGATGACCTACCAGCTGAACTAATAAAGTCGGCAGGAACCGGAACTCTAGATACTCTGTTCACAATGACTCAGATGATTTATAATACAGGAATAGCGCCAGAAGACTTCAAAAAGTGTCTAATTGTAACTCTGCCAAAGAAGCCCGGAACAACAAAATGTGAAAAACACCGAACACTCAGTATTCTATCCCATGCATCCAAAATACTGACCAACATAATCCTACATAGAATTGAACCGAAAATTAAAAAGACTCTCACTAGCGATCAATTTGGATTCAGAAAAAGAATGGGAACCAGAGAAGCAATCTTATCCCTGCGTATGATCTTAGAAAAGAGGATAAAAGTGGACCAAGATACATATATTGCCTTCGTGGACATTGAAAAAGCATTTGATAAAGTACATTGGGAGAAGCTCTTCGATGTAATGAAAGAAATTGGAGTCAAATACAAGGAACGAAGACTCATATTTTCACTTTACAAAGAAGAAGCTGCCATAATATCACTTGGAAATGTCCAAAAGGAAGCAAAAATACGTCAAGGGGTGAGACAAGGATGCTCTCTGTCGCCTGTACTCTTCAACGTATACATACAAAATGCAATTAATAACATCAGGGAAAAAATGGGCCATAGAGAGGGGGTCAAAATACATGGCCAAAAGATTGATATGATAGGTTTGCTGACGACATTGCTCTGATTGCTGAAACTGAAGATGAACTCACTGAAGCGCTGACATCCATGGAAAACATATTTAATTCCAACTACAATATGAAGATAAACATCAAAAAAACCAAAGTTATGAGAGTAAGCCGCAATGAGCAGCAGAAAATTAACATATCAATGCTAGGAGTACCCCTAAAAGATGCAAAAGAATTTGTATACCTTGGAAGTACGATCACCTGGGATGGCAGAACAAAAGAGAAGTCAACAGTCGAATACATCAAGCAAGGCTAGCTTTCAATAAAAAAGCCAAAATTCTTGAGTCAAAGAATATTTCTTTAGGGCTCCGCAAGCAACTTGCCAAAACACTTGTTTGGAGCATCTTAATGTACGGCTGTGAGACATGGTGCTTATCTGAAAGTGATAAAAAAAGACTAGAGGCCTTTGAGATGTGGTCGTACAGAAGAATTCTCGGAATTTCCTGGAGAGACCACGTCACGAACAATGAGGTTCTCAGGATAATCAAGGAAGATAGGCACCTAATAAGAACCATCTCAGAGAGGCGAGCCCGATGGATTGGTCACATCATGCGCCACGATGGTCTTCTTCACGATATTGTGGAGGGGATGGTTGAGGGTACAAACTGTAGAGGGCGCCTTAGACGGGAGTATTTACAGCAAGTATTCGAGGACATGAATTGTAGCGCTTATGCTGAGCTGAAAAGGGTTGCGGAGGACCCAGAGGAATGGAGATCGAGATGCAAGATTCTGTTGCTGCAAACCAATCCACCGGATTGATACTACGAAGAAGAATAATTTCCAAAGTAAATGCATGAATATCAAAGGATAGTAAGAATACTGAATAACATAATACTGAAAAAGATAAGCATGAGCAAAAATATTAAAAAAACAACAAACTATGTTTAAAAATTATATGTAAAAAATATCAGTTTTTTTTTTAAATTTCACTTGTATAAACATCACTTTTATAAGGAGAAAAACATCGCAATTCTCCGCCGAATTCATAAACAAACAGATTTAACTGTATTCGTATCCCGATCCTCTCGTGAAAGGTTATGCAATTTCCCGGAGCGCGTAACCATAAAATGCGGGCTCAAAGGGTAAAAGAGAAAAATAATTGAGGTCCGCAAATTGCGTGTGCAAGAGACTTTCGTCCGGTATGTGGAGCGGCGGTAATGCCGGTCACGGTCCCCACCGTATCCCTTCACCGATATCGAATGCAAACTCTCGCGCTGAATGATCCGATTTAGATCCTTACCCCAATCACGCGACATCCGAACACGTACATGGGAAAGTCGCCAAACTTGTGCATTAAACATGGCGTTACGTGACTTGTTTTACTATGCAAATTTGTTGGTCGTTAATCCGTTTTGGGGGCTTATTGAGGGGAGTCCGGCTTCCCGCCCCCCTCCCCTTCACTGGCTGTCATAGGCCGGGACAGCGGACACTGACAATAATAATT
This sequence comes from Glossosoma conforme, assembly GCA_022606575.1. Classification (NCBI taxonomy): domain Eukaryota; kingdom Metazoa; phylum Arthropoda; class Insecta; order Trichoptera; family Glossosomatidae; genus Glossosoma; species Glossosoma conforme. Next base: position 192,851 of record JAGTXR010000336.1, read on the forward strand.
ATTGTTATTATTATTACAATTACGTCTGGTATAATGGTCATGTTAATTTCGTCAATTTCGGCAAATCCTATCTGGCATCTGGGAATACCGCCTTGATGGATGGATAACATGAATTGTAAGTTATATAATAATCGCACTTAGCCTATTTTCAGTGATAAATGTTAATAAAATAAAATATCAATATTATGGAATACATATTTCATACACGTGAGAAAATTCTGCAGAAGAATAGGAAGCTTTACAAAAGCTTTTGTTGGTATATAAAATCAAATTTACAAGTTCATTTATTTATGTTGAGATTATTGAGTGACAATTCTTGGTGTAATCGCACATTAAACCACTTTATTTATTTTAATGAATTTATATTTAAAATTACAGTTCATTTATATTTTATGTCTCAAATTATGAAACAAATCATATTTTTAGTTTTTTAAAACGTAATTTCAGTACAAAAACGATTTTAGGTTGTCAATTGCGATTTAAAAACGATGTAAAAGATACCCGTCGTAATAAATAAACTATGATGTAAGAAATTTATTGTTGTCCGACAAGGTCTCTTTAGAGAAATTAAATTTTTACTATGAAAAATGAAGCTTTACACAAAAAAAAGTCTGCAGCGTATTTTTTCCTAATTAATCACTATTACCTTAGTTTCATTTATAACGACAGTAATAATAATGTAAATAAAATTACCTGCGGTGCATTTTAACTATTTTCAGTGTGATGATTTTGGTGTTGCAACCGGCAATATAGAGAAAGATACAAATCTGGTCCAATATATATGAAAGACTTATCCCTGGTTTAGAATCTGGAAAATGTAATTTTATTTATTCGTTAAACATTATAACATAATTCATAAATCAAACATGGAAAAATTAGGTGTGTTGTGGCATATGAATTAATTGTTAATACTCTTTACATTACCACTACAATTATTTGAAAAGTAATGTCCGTTTTAACGGCTGATGAAAGTACCCTTTTCCAACATAGACTTTAATAGTAAAAAAACCTATCTTGAAACGTACGAAAAATATCACCTATATACTCGGGACAAATACAAAAGGTGAATGTAGGACTAAGATGTTTTTGAATTTAATAACAATGAATAATAGAACAGCTTAAAGTATCATACGAGATTTTCTGAAACAAAGGCCAATCTTGTATAAAGCCCTACATTTTTTCATAAAAAAGGCTCTATCGCGCACCTCCGTGAGGCCTTTTCATATTGTGTATTAGAGATTCCCTCGCTTTACATATTTTGTCTCGTCACGTTGAGCATGAATCTAGTTTCATATTGCCGAAGGAAAAAATTCTGAACACATTTTACGTTTCAGTATATTCAGTACCTTTCAACAAACTGACAAATGACTCACCGGAGATATAATAAAACGAGTTTTTACTTTTTCAAATCGAATGCATTGAATATTGTGCATTTTATTTATTGAATAGCCTCTGCACTTTTTTATGTAAACACGTACAGGAGAGCACCGACAGAAACTATTTTTTCTTTTTTCTTGGTGAAAACCCTCCCCGACACATCCTGTTTTTGGAGACCCAGATGGGGATCCGTTACTGGACGCACGCAAAAAGCTACTTGTTAGAGAGCGGCTGAAGGCCTTCCCGTGATTTTGAAGTCTCAAATGTGGAATTCTATGACGCTTACCATGCACCATATGGCTAAACGCTGCATATGGAGTCTTGATCCGCCAACGTCGTAGACTACAGCCCGATATTCACGCATCATAGTTGTTATTACAAGTATTCACTATGAATGGATAGTCTCAACGAGACGACTTTCGTCTACCACCAAATTTGATAAATAGGGTATGACTGGCAATTTACGGGTGAGGAATCAAACTTACACCAACCGGGGTATTAAGAGCTCAGAAATCGATAAAGAATCTTTTTTTTTTAATCTTCTTCGTAGTATCAATCCGGTGGATTGGTTTGCAGCAACAGAATCTTGCATCTCAATCTCCATTCCTCTCGGTCCTCCGCAACCCTTTACAGCTCAGCATAAGCGCTACAATTCATGTCCTCGAATACTTGCTGCAAATACTCCCGTCTAGGGCGCCCTCTACAGTTTCTACCCTCAACCATCCCCTCCACAATATCGTGAAGAAGACCATCGTGGCATGATGTGACCAATCCATCAGGCTCGCCTCTCTGAGATGGTTCTTATTAGGTGCCTATCTTCCTTGAATAACCTGAGAACCTCTTTGTTCGTGACGTGGTCTCTCCAGGAAATTCCGAGAATTCTTCTGTACGACCACATCTCAAAGGCCTCTAGTCCTTTTTTTATCATTTTCAGATAAGCATCATGTCTCACAGCCGTACATTAAGATGCTCCAAACAAATGTTTTGGCAAGTTGCTTGCGGAGCCTTAAAGTAATATTTTTTTAATATTCATCGGGAATCGAACCCACGACCTTTGAAAATTAAACGCTTGGACCACTGAGCTATGACCGCCGGTCAATAATATAAATAATAATAAATTTTCAGGATGTGCGCGTGCCTATACAGACATCTTGAGACAAGGCATGGACTATACATAATTTATTACTTATTATTATAAATTATTACTCTATTTATTGTATATTAATGTATACTCTATGTTTCTAAATATTTGTAAAAAAAATTGGAATTTCGATTCTGTATATAAATAAATAAATAAATAAATAATTGTTTGTGGTGAGTAGATACTGATCGGATATACGAAGAAGAATATGCTGCCGCTAAAGATGCTGATATGGAATAATGATGATAATGATGATACGTGAAAATAAACAAACTGTCTTTTGTGTATGTGTTGTGATAAATAGGGTATGACTGGCATTTTACGGGTGAGAGATCAAACTCACACCAACCGGGGTATTAAGAGCTCAGAAATCAATTAAAAATCTTTTTTTTTAATCTCCGTCGGGGATCGAACCCACGACTTTTGGCTTGCCAAACAATCACTTTAAGCACTGAGCTATATCCGCCGGCAAACCCTACGACTTGTTAGTATTGTACATAAACTCAAGTTACTTTATTTATTTTTTTCTGTGTCATATTTCTATTACTCAAATTATCAATAAAGCTTACATAAAAATATAGTACCTTAGTTTACTTAAACATGTTAAGTTCCGCCACAAAATTTGATCATAGTCAGCATTTCAACTCACGTCAGCTTCAAAAGACGAAGATCAATTAATAAATTATTGCTTGAAGGAAGATTACATCAGATATTACGAGTATCTTCTGTAATAAGCATAATTAAATCATTGGCAAAGACAAAAAAAACCTTTATGGCGCGCTTCAGACAAATCGAAACCAATTTTAGAAGATAAAATACGCAAGGCACATTTGTACAAACGTTGATTGCGAAATCTACCTGCAAAAAAACTCGGTCCTGAAAACACTAACGGAAATAATTCAGAAAAAAGTTGTTCCCGAAATGGTCCCGTGGAAGAGTCGGAGATCTGTCTGCCTGGAATGGTTTCCGGGTAATGTTATCAGCTGGGCCCTTTGAGGTTGATTTGTCTCTCGCCCAGGCAAACCAAATTCTAGGCTTTGACGCAAACTTTTAATGAAATTGACTGCTGTAATAACAATAGCAAAGGTTCCAACGCTTCATTCCTAATTGAATTTGCATCGCTCCTTGAAAATTACACACTACATTAATTTAAGTTAATCTAACGATTTGATTCGTCAAATTGCGTACACGTTTTTATGTAATAATATATTTATTTATATAAACTATTTTTATGCCAGTTAAACCGAAAAAAACTGTTTTAAAAACTGGAACTGTTAAATTATCAAGCTATGTTTAAGTGCAATAACAAAATGAAGAAAAAAACTAATATTACAAAATGTCTTTGATATGAAAGTACATTTGAAGATATTTACTGATACAAATATATTATAAATATGAACACATATAATTATGAATTAATTTTTTCTCAATTTAGAAATATAAAAATAATAAAAAACTTTAAATGCTTTTTTCTAATCATTGTAAGAATGTTTAAGAAAAATATAAAAAACGTTAGTAATAAAGGAATCTAACAACAAATATATTCATTTCAAGACTTTTGCAATAACGCCGTTACAAAACCCATAATCATAATATAAAACATAATCCATCGTAAAGGCGCAGAAATGTTCGGCTTGAACCAATATTTACAGAACAATTCCTGGCTAATAGCAACATGTTTTAACATTATTCCACATGATGTATTCTTTTTTGCAGGAAATATTACATAAAAAGAGCCTTGTTAGGCAAATATTAATACCCACAATTTTATTCGACATGTAAAACATTGGAGGTATTACCGAAAATTATCTATGAAATATAATTCGTTTCATAATAAAGTTCTTAATATATATACAATGAAAATTTTACAATAAACTATCACAAATATGAATGAAAGAACCATTTTCTTCATTATTTTCAGTACTTATTTATATAATAAATATACTACTCGTTGGTATTAAGGTCCTATTTATTAGTAATGATAAATCAATGAATTTCTATTTCGTAAGAATCTGGATTTAGATATCAATTTGATTCATGTCTGAATTTTAGTATGGACAAAATTGTATGAATGATTTACAAAAGAAACATGGTGTTTCTAGGTTAGACAGCCTCAACTGATGAAAGCTTATAAAAAAGATATAGAGTATCAATCCAATTTGTAGGGCCTTAATGATCAAATACACGTTGTAAAACTGACAGCATTGTGATCAATCGAGGGTTAGGTGGGTACTTCCTGTCTCCAACAAGAGCGACAATCCTCCGAGGATTTACAAACGGAAATTAAAAAAGCCAGTGATGAAACTGCCGTGTAATATTACGTACAAGACTTCCCTTTCAAGTAAGTATATATATGCTTTCTGAAGATAAAGCATTCATTTTCGGCATTTGTGTAAAAGTAATAGACACACTATGAAGTATGTCTTTCTAGTCATACCCGTTTTTAAAATAAATATAAAATGATGTCAGTTACTTGGTTCTACGCCTTTTCTTAAAGAGGGCAACCACTTTAGACGGTTCGAAAAAAATATTGCTTAAATGATTAGTAAATATATTCACAACTATGCTTAAAAATTCAAGGTAATATTCATAGTCCTTACATAACGAATGTGAATCGGAGGACGCAACTGTTTAAAAATCGAAAGAAAAGAAAAAATCCAGAAAATAAGACACATCGACCTCAATCAAACTTATAAGTAACAATAAAGCAACTTCAACGGAGGAAGAATTGCTAACGTGTTCACATATTATATGCATAATGAATATTTTAGTATTTTGATATTCGATATATATTTTACAAATGCGTTTTTCTCGAAACCAACGAAAATAAAAACAACGAAAAAAAGTGTCAAAAAACGGGTTTTTTCAACGTACTATAAATTGTAACTAAACCTTTTATATCGGGTTAATTTTCTGACCCTTACCGTGCACGCCTACTGCACAAATAATTTCAGAACACCATGTATATCATGTTTAACAAGAACAGTATTCAAGGAAAACTTCTCAAACTATGTGATTATGTAGATCACAATGGACATAAACAGATGTCGAAGAGCTGATTACTTTCCATCACTCCTTCACCTCAAAAAGAAAATTACAAAAAAGTTTTTGAAAAACAGCCTCTTAAGGTGGTTGCCCCCCTTAAGTTTTTGATGAATTCATAAATGATACTGTTGTCGACTGACTGCCTGTCAGAACAGACATGTTCTCTGAATCGGTAGAAGTTTGTGAAATATTTTAATAATATAACAAACAGCCTCCGTTGCGGTTCACAACGGGGGAAGCAAGATATCTTCAAGTCAGCACATTCGCAAATATATTTATTCTAGACAATAAAGGAGCCTGGCAATACTCCAAGATTTTGAATAAAGTAAACAATAAAATACGTACTATATAAATGCGTGCAATCTTATTTCATATTTAATTAGACAACGCGAGTTAGTGAAAATATTTTTTTTGGAATTTCTAAAAAAAAAAACGTGTCTTACTTCTAGGCATCTTTCCTAAATTATTTACTTCATTTAGTCCTGCATGTTGTAACCTATAGCATAGACAAAGAACTCTAGCCTAGTTGAATTATATTACTCACTACTTTAATGTGTACCGCTTTACGCATACGGTTTCTCATTACTTTTATCTTTGAAGAGGTTGGACAGTAAAAAAATGTTGCGGACCGCAATACATACCGTTTAAGTAATATTTTTACTAAAAATTACCTACTATATATAATCTAAGGAAGCACAGATCGTGTGAGCAAGGGGTTTTTTCGTTGGCTAAGACGCTAGCGCTAAAAGTGGATATACGAGTACATATATTTTATGTCAAATATAAACTTTTCAATAAAAAATTCGGAATAAAATCGACAATAATTTTTTAACATCACCAATTTTTCCCTGTCTCCTCGGATATTTCCCCTTAAAGCTACTCAGGACAACGAATTTATTTTTTCACCCCAGATATTTTTAAATACCAATTATTTACCAATCAACTCAGTCTTCGCTGTACTCCAATTAGTTTAAAAAAATCAAACGACAACACAAACTTACACCCGGGAGAGATTCGCAGCCTCATTAGGGGTTGTTTCATCGAATAAATGTACATCAAAAGTTTAATCTGGGAAGGTGCTCGTCTTCAGCGGGGTGGCGGGGTTCTGGAGGGCTTCAGGTCGAAGGGGAGGGAGGGGAGACGTTCGATAAATAAAATAAAGGCGAAGGCGATAAGTGCGTTGGGAAATTTCTACTCGAGTGAATTCCATATACAGTGCAGTGAGTACGTAGGCTTGTGCAGTGTGCAGCCGCCTTAAGAATGACATAATATGTACTACAAAAAATTGTATTTTGTACTTATCGTAAGCAAACGGAAATTAATTAGTACAATGTGTAGTACTCATTGAAGTTCTAATCTCAAGTCCAACATTAATTGTTTTCTCTGATTAATGAAAGAAATATTATGATATTTGCAATGAATCTGCATGTTAATGTACTCGTATAATAGATTATAAATCTTCATTGATTTAAGTTAATATAACATTATTTACATAATTTTTAATCAATAAATAAACAAATATAAAAGATAAATAATAATTTACGTACGATTACACCCAAGTTGCCTCAATTTGCTGATAAGTATAAGATCACATACCTGAAACAAAAAAGAAAAAACTTATATTACAAATTTGTTATAAAAGCGGAAATATAAATTTGTTAACATCCATTGACTCATTAACATTTGGTGTTCTCCAACATGCGTTTACATAATACTTGAAGTCGGCTGCAGATTTTATTTGGTAATTTTTTTAGTACAAGGAAATGACTTCAGTTTTGGAATGTTTAGATGGAAAACATCCCATTTTAGGTGGATTGTGGTGGGTATATTTCAAATTAGGAGTGAAATAGCGTAGCGAATAACTTAAAATGACTTTCTAAGTGAGTGAAATACCAGAGAGACCACAACCTTGTCCGTCAGTTTTCCTATCAACTCAATGCAAACTCTGGCATGTGTATCAGTGAGGTTTTGAAGGACACATTTCTTCGTTAGGTTCTTCACGACCCTCCGCAAAGTCACATAGACTGTAGGCCAGCCGACTCGTCGTATTGAAAATAAATACCAGGGGGCGGAGGTTAGGACGGGGGCGCAGGTACCGAGCATCGGGCAGATCGCAGCCGTGCATTTGGAATTATAACGTCATAAATAATTCAGTGGAAATGGCCGCGAAGCGAGGGATTCTTTATTCATGGCGGTGGACTCGCCTATCTGAGCAAAGAGGGGGCCAAGGAAAACAATTCAATATAAGTATACTTCAAAATACACCATTAAATAAGGTTCAGTGCAAGGGAAGGATCACTAAAAATCACAACAACGTTTAAAAATAAATAAATAGCATAAGCAATAGAAAACGTAACGAAGAGACACGTATGGTACTTTAATGCTTGTGGTCATATGCTGAACATGAAAGCAATTGAAGCAGAATAAAACAAAATCAAAGGATTACTTTCATCCACTGGATTTAAGTAATCTTTAGGACTGTTAATTGCGGTGTAATTGAGCTGTATTCATTGGAACTTATAAATTGTGTGAAGTGTCTTGAGAATGGTCTAGCTGAGTATGATAAGATGTAGTTGAAATGTAGTCCAAATCGAGAACAGATATGGTATTAATAAACAGAGGTAGCAGGAGAAAAGGGTCGTTTAAAAAATGCATTTTAATTCACCAATATTGCGATTCCTGATAAATCTTTGTCGCTGGCAGAATTATGCTTCACAATTATAATTATTGTCATAGAATACACTATATATTATCGCAGTTCATCGATTAATGCATATCGTTTTTCATGTAGCTCTACCGGCGTTGAAAATAGTTAGATCAAAGCGTACGCAGCTACTATTTTACTCATACTTTAATGCCCTTCCATTTGAAATATATTCTTCGTTGAAGCGGCGGAGATCTGTTTACCTCGAGGCACTATCGTACGTTTAATATCCCATCGTGGGGGTGTAACCCCCATCCCAATGAAATATTTTGATATTTATATCACCCGTAATAAATATCAGAAAAATTCTCCGCCAGGCATCCCTTACCTGCAAGCGCATGGGGTGAGTTTCTCTGGGTTTACATAGGACGCGATAGTCTAAGCACAGCCGGCTGAATCTATCGTAAAAGAAAACAAACTAAAGCTTAAATTCCGCGCTTTTTATGACACAAAGAAAACTGACCAAGAATATAAGACACTTAATATTGAAAGACAAGCTTAAAACATTTTAATATTATAAAAATTGTGTATGCATATTATATAATATGGAATCACATAATCAATAATGCATCGTGTGTTTTTTTACATAATAATTTATTGCTAGGTAAGAAAATCATTGTACGAAATAAATTTACTGATAGAAGTAGAGCTTCGAAAACTTCATCCCGTTCTTTTTGGTTCTTTATTCTTAATTGACACATATTTCTGTCGCTCTATATTTTGTTGTTAGTCCAAAGCTCTACTTTCTAGTTCTATTCTCTCGTAGGTTCTTCACGAAAATACTAAATCCTCTTCTTTCTTAATACCGGCATTGTTACCAGTCCATTATTTATTAAATAGTGTCATAATTGATTAACTCTTTTTTTATTTGTTTTTTACGGACAATCATTTTTTAAGATGCTGAAAATATTTTTCACATAACATAATATAATAAAATCACATCACTATATTCATATTATATAATATATATAAAAACTAAATTAAATATAAACATTTTAAAATAGTCAGTTAAATAAAAAAGTGCAAAATAGAATTCGATTCGAATTGGATTTCAACAAGTAAAAAATAATAAGACACCATACACCTCCGACATATACCCGAGTGTAGCACTACTGATTAAATTAAACCTTAATTTATAAAAACTTAAGTTATGTACGTATGATATTTTATTGATTATTGTCTAAGTAAAAGTAATTCTCATTTTTATAGGGTTAATTCGCGGGCAGTGACGAAATACGTAAGAGATGAAGAAAATGAGCATATGAAGTAAAAACTCTATCAAAATGTATTAACCTGTCAGATATTCCTTTTCCACATTGAAATCTCAAAGGTTGATTATAAAATGAATTATTTCTAAAACGAATTACATTATATTGAAAATCATTACGCATTCAAAGTGATCATTTCAAGCATTTTATTTACTCCTATATTTGATGTAGAGTATTTATTAAAAGTCTTTGTTATTATTGAGCGGTTTTAATTTTTTTTTCTTTATTTCACATTTTTGTGTCTATATACACGAACTCCCCACCTCAGATAAACTCAATGCAGTTTGAGTAAGTGGGGGTAAAAATTTAAAATAAAATAAAGATGTTAAAAATATATATATTTGTAATAAATAAAAATAAGGCAAATACTCGTACAAAAAAAAATATTTAAACAAAAAGTTCATCGTAAAAATGAATAATTATTAAAAGCATAACATCGCTGGATAGTAGTTTTTTAATAATAATAAAAAAAACTACGTTCATAATGTGATACATTTTACAATTTAATGAGAGAGAGAAGACAAAGGAACGGTTCTGTGTTGCAATGGCGGTGTTTCGGCAAATTGCGCGGCGCCCGAAGCTCCATCCGCGGATAAAAGCTGCCCTAATCTCAAATACGCGCGCTCCCGGCATACAGATGCGATAGCTGGGGCAGGGCTAATATCGGGAAGCGATCAGCAAGATGTAATACAATTCCTGCTTTCTCATCTCTCGGCGTTTCCGCCAAAAATGTCAAAGAAAATAAGACGTATCCCCACCCTCGCACCGCCTCCAAGAAAGAAATAGCTACTCGATGGAAATATTAATAGATCTACTGTCTCCCTAGTCTTTTCGCATCAAAAAAGCTCTTTGCGATTTCGTAAAATGCGAAATAGTAGGCTCTCATAATATTTAAAAAAATGTATAACATGAAATATAAATGTCAAATACAAACAAGCGTATATTTTTCAAAACATCACTATAGTTATATTAACTGTAAGGCGCACTTACATCAATTCAATGTCTTACACGACATGAATAAAAAGGTAATCGAACCATAAAGGTACATATTAATGATGTACGACTGGCGCAATAATTATTTTTTTTAACACCGGATACAATATGTATAATTTACGTTATATACTCTCTCGATCAAAAACGATGTTCTCTATTAACATATTTTATCGTTCTTACGTGATTAGAATGGTGCATGAATTTGTTAATTATTTATTCATTCTTGATTGACATACTAGATTGTATTGACGGATATGCAATAATATAGCAAGCGAATAATGTTATTGAAGCATTAAGACGACCTCAATTAAAAGCATATGCATGATTTTACATTACTGTGATTACATGTAAAAAAATAAATTAAAAATAACCTGTATTTTTTCATCATTTTTTCTCTCATACTGTTTATTTATCTTTGGCGAGAAAAGAGTCATGTGTAAACTGCTTAATCATTGAATTTTGTGTAAATGAGTATAATAGTCATTGGTCCACATTCATCCTGCAGTAAATTGATACATTTTTTTAAAATAACTTACTCGCTTATGGGAAGAATGTTGAGCTTTGAATGCTTTACAAGCAGACTCAATCTCATCGATCGAATACCAAAAATAGACCCACTCTGTTACAAGTTCAACATAACAAACAGGGCATCGAAAAATCGGCTAGCAAAAAAACGATTTATGAACTCGAAGGCACCGTCAAAAATAGGTCAGGGACGTTCAGAGAGAGTTTCTTGGTATCTTCTCGTCGTCTCGCAGAGTGTTCTAGAACGACGGTAGGATCCGCTGTCTCAGACGTCTAATAGTCGAGCGGCGCCAGACTTGTGAGAGTATAGCCTCAGACAACAGGCGTCCCGACGCCAATAAAGTCACATATCTTGAGCCTACTCCACACATAAATAATATATTTTTTTAACGTGCTAAACTAGAAGTGAGCTTTTCGTTAAAATTCACTGAAAAATTGCACACGCATTATAAAAGAAACATTATCTGCGATATTATTTATATAGCTGTTAAAGGAAATATATATAATAAAATGTTCTACATATACTCCAGGAAAATTCCAAGGGAGTATATATAACACTATTGAAAATATATATTGAACATGCAGAAAATTTCTGAATACTCTATATATGAGAATATTAAGAGTAAAGAAGAGATTTTCTCCATAACTAAATGTCTCATTCTAACATTACTGCTGTACAATATTGATACTTACTAATTATTAAATTACAAGTAGACATTAATACAAATAGGGACAACAACTCTAGCACTTTATACTATCGGGAATAATTAAATCGGGAGAGTAAATTTAAAATAAGTGCTTAATTTGGATTTTAAACATTAAACAGGAACGAAAACATATACATAGTCGCACGAGCACGAGAGTCGAAGAATTTCATAACATCCGTACGGTGAAAAAAAAACAATTGGCCGAATATTTTTTACAGGTCTGCCAAATACTAAGAGACGTGACTGAAACAATGGATCCTGGAACAACTGCCTTCCTTCAATACTTCGGTGAAGCTTTAATATTTTTTTGCGTCATATTAAAATCTTCGACGCTTTCAAAATACATAAACACTGTTCGGAACGTGACTAAAATAAAATTGTTTAACATGTGTAGTTATGATATGGAACGTCATGATAATCACCTTCCTGTATAATCAAAGAATATGCATGAGATACGCTTATAGAACACCGCATTTGCCGGCTGGATAAAATAGTTGAACGTTTTATTTTATATGTAAGCACATACAGAAGAAAACCGACAGATGATGATAGTGATGGTGAAGTCTCATCTGTGAATTCTATGAAGCTAACCATGTTAATATGGTTGAGCGCTACATGTGCAGTGTTGATTCGCCAACGTCATAAACTACAGCCCGACATTCACTCATCATCCTTATTATAACAGGAATTTACTATGAATGGGGGGTCTTCACGAGACGACTTTCATCTACCGAAAATTTAAGTTAATAGGCTACGAGGATGAAGGATTAAATTCACACCAACCAGGGGTATTTTAGAGCTCAGAAATCTATTAAAGACTTATTTTTTAATCTCCGTCGGGGATCGAACCCACGCGTTTGGCTTGACCATTAAGCTATACCAGCCGGATGAAATATGGATGAAACACAAAAATATTGAAAGAAGCTTTGTGAAATAGTAGCATAACGAGGAATAAACAACAACTAACGATGACCGTAATGATGATTGCTAAGCTTTAAATCCCGTTTTATTATTTGCCGCGTGTCGGTAATCACCCTTAGGTTGCATGTCTAACAGTTTCAGCGCAACAAGTAGTTGAACTGGCTTTCTTTAAAGAACTGGATCAATACCGAACAAACAATGGGACGAGGAAACATGTACTGTATAATGAGATAAAAAAGAAACAGCGCAAATATTCAAAACATCAAAAATAATAACGTATTGTTCATTACTGATACATATAATATTATATATTTCTGTGATCCACACAACCTCTCACATCCGGCCCTGAAAATGAGAGACTCCAGCTCTGGCGAGAAGTCGCACCAGAGGATTTCATTACTCCAAAGGAAGGCCTCCCAACTGGCAAGAACCTTGACTGGCGGACCTGGAAATCTCTGAACAGATTAAGAACCGGAGTTGGTAGAACAAAGGACAACCTCGAGCGGTGGGGAATTCTTTGGCAGGTAGAGCCACTATTGTGCGACTTTGGAGACCTGCAGACCGCCTCCATCACCTAAGATCCTGCTCCATATGCCCAACAAGCTGCACACCGCAAGACCTAATGCTAGGCAACACACGGGCTATCGATGTTGCCAGATACTGTACAAAAATAATTTGACGTCGCTGACACGAAGAAGAAAATATTATAATGTTTTTATTTTGAATACCTATGAAAAAAAGCCTGTTAATACAAAAACGAATTAACGGACTACCGGTGTACTCGTAGGTGAATTAAAATGTCATCGCAAAACGTTTCCGAGAGAGCACTAGTAAAGAAAACGAATTAGAATTAAGTATTAATACATTGTGTCTACGATGAATTCATAGATAAAAACGCTAGGAATAAATATGACCGACATATCACATCATTTGAATAAATAGTCAATGTGGAAGAGTAGGAATTTTAAAGTTTAAATATATTATTATAATTATAACAAAAATAAGTCAAAGAACTACCGATAAAAGTAATCTGTTAACTGTTCATAAACATGTTTTGCGGCGAAAGTTATTTCCGAAGCAGACATTCAAGCATGTCAATAAAGCATTAGGATTCAATAAAGAAGGCAGAAAACAGCCGCAGAGAGTCGCAGAAACCTATTACGATTGTGAACTATCGACATTTGTCGCAGTCTAGTACATCGAGTACTTTGGCACCAACAAATAAGAAAACTGTTAACGAATAAACCATTTTTGTTTTTCTACCAATATTATTTAGGCGTTACTGTTTTCGCAGAAATAAGAAAATAGGTCATTTAAATTAAAATAACAGGAATGTCATGTCATGGCAAGATAAAGTCTTAATGCTAAGACTTATGTATAAAAGTTTCTAAGAAAAACATAGTTGACAGGTTTATTTCACCTTTATTACAAAATTACACGGCGTTCCTCTATTATACAATGGAATACTGACAATATAGTTTTACAAAAAAAAAACTATTTCATAATCTAAATAAAAAAGTCGACTTTCTATACACAGATTACGAGTCACACAACACACGCACAACTGTAACCTAAAGATGCTTAACGTTATCAATGTCAAACAAGATTTTAAAAATGCGAAAATACGTTAAAAAAATACTTAGCCATCTCACTCGTTATATTATTTTGTGATTCGATAAAGCATAAGCTTTTATGTAAAAAAAAGTGTAATGAATTCGTCATCAGTAAAGGCATTTTTACGCCTTTCAATAACGTTCAAATAGCAAAAGGCCTCTAGCGTGTCGAAATAAGGGGTCCGTCAAAAGCTCAAACTTATCAAAAAGCTCAAATAGTAGATGCGAGCGGCGGCTAACTTTTTTCATCACGTCTGCAAAGTCATCAAATAAATCGCTTGAATAATTGGTGGCAGTAGTGAATACAAGCCGCTTTTGCAACACTAGAGTCATAAGGAGTCTTGATGGCAAGCTTCGGCACGGGAGCTCGTGAAAGGGCCCTATTCGGGGTTACACCAGGGCACCGGGTAGGGCGGGGGAGCCCGACTTTTCTTTGCGTCTGCGGGATCATCAAACAAATCGCTCAAATCGCACGTGACTCGGGAGACTATAAAGAACGAAAGTTAATTAAAAAAGCGAAAAATTTTGCGTTTCGCTCACAGTTCGGAGTCGGCGCAAACATTTGCAGAGTTGAAAATACATCGAAATTAATTAGAAAATATATTACAGAAAGCTGTCTGGAGTTAGGCTTCGACCTTCAGGCGCTCATTTTATTATTGCAAAGATAATAATTATTGTTGTAATGAGCATATTGCTAAGAGGGAAGATAATTGTAAATGAATGAGAACAAATAATGTTTTTGAGAAATCTTATTTCAATTTAAAAGTGTTCCATGTGCCATTACAAATTATTTTATTTATTTCCATTTAAGATGTATTATTTGAAATATGACGAGAGATAAATACATAAATCGCCAAACAGCTGATAATGACTGATAATTTAGTTTTCATGTATTTATACACACTTTTTTTCATATAAATAATTTTAAAATATAAAATTATAAATATTTTTTATTTCACATTATTTATTACAAGCAACAAAATAAATAGTCAGAATTTAAACTATTTTCTGTTGTGACTAAATCAACTTATGGGTCAGCATAATGTTAAATTTTTGGTTGGAATAAAAATAACAACATTCAGAATAAATTATTATAAGTTCGTATTATAAGGTTTATTATGCGGACGGTTAGGTTAGGTTAGGTTAGGTTGACCAACTAATATAAAATATGACCAATGTTATTTAAATTACGACCATTTAAAATAAATTGAGATTTTTTTTTCTGCCCTCTAATTCTGGCCGATATATTTTGACCATTTAATATCAATTCTAAACAATCGCAAACACACCTTTATGCATTCGAATAGCTTTTCAAAAAACACAATTCCTTATAATAGTTGCAATGACACTCAACAAAAAATATATAGGTAAAAGAATGTAGAAAGCATCTTCGAAATGGCAGCGCTCTGCTTGTTGCTTAAAGCGATACGGAAGTAATTTGCAAAAGAAATTGATATTTATTCGTAGGAAGTAAACAGAAAGTGATTCGATTTTTAGTATGACAGCGCGGAACGAACGACCGAGCTCCACCTTAATATTATATACATTTGCATTTCACACCTTTTGGCAAGTATATAATATAATACAATACATAAAGTGTCGAGAGAGAGAGAGAAGGCGCTTTCCTGAAAACTGAAAATATCTCGCCGGCGCCTCTACAAGGCGACGCTAACACGAAAAAATTGCCTCGGAGAAGTTCTCGCATAAATGAGATTAGCCAGCCTCCGGGCTGATGGAGGCTGGAAAAGGACGAGGGAGTGAGCAAGGTTGATATTCCGATGCAGCCAACAAGGGCGGGCGAAGGGCGGGCAATAGGGCGGGTACGTAGGCGGGCCGCCCCAAATTCAAAAGCCCACATCTGCCTTATAAAGAATTATTCGACGTGCCAATTCACAAATTGTTTCGAATTAAGAGATCGCAATTCTTCTTCTTTTCTTCTCCTCCTGACATCATTATCAACCCCCGGCCGGAGCGGCAAATGTACCGGAACGAGAGCAATTTCACAATGCAAATTTTCAGAGATTACTCTCCGTTACAGTATTTTAAAATTGCAGGCGATTATCACGCGACACTTGGCAGTCAATCGGTAAGATTAATGTCGCGTGCTTATATTCTTATAATTTACATAATATCGTTTACGATAATAAATGTATAATAAATTTAACGTAAAAAGCACAGGTAAAATAACTAAACCTTGGCGTTTGTAAGTCTTCAACATTCATCAATTAAAAGTACAAAATTCAAATGAAATCTAAATAATTTACCGTTCTCATTAGGAAAAAATAATTTGACGTCGCTGACACGAAGAAGAAGAAGACCGTTCGATTATTATAATTTCATATATATTTATATTCCATTGTTCTTTCAGCCTGTTTTCGATCGAATAATATTATGGATAAAGCTTGAATATTTTAAATTGTAATAAAATAAGTACCAACAAGCCATACTATAAAGAAATCTGAGAAATCAATGGTTGACATATTTATAATAAAATTTATGATGTTGGCGTAGTATGTTTTCCACATTCCACAGACGAAAAATCGCATAAACATCTCGATACTAGAGGACCTACACATAAATGAACCACTCTACACCAAGAGCTAGATAGGAATACTGTATTTTTTTGTCATATTATTACAAGCGATCCTGACTGTATAAAGAAAACATAAAGCAATAGAAATATCGAAGGTAAAAAAGCACTACGACGGATTTCTACCAGAAGAAGTGACCTAACTGAGAATGCCAATAAACTAATCATCTTAGAGGGATTCCAAACGACACAGGTCTGCTTCAAATATAATAATATCATCTACAACGACAGACAACATACTCAGCATTAAGATAATAAAAACAATAAGATAGTCAAGTAGATAATAAATATATTATATACACTCATTGGGTATTAAACCATTTTAATTTTCAATAAAATCGTCATAAAATAATAACACAACACAGATTTTATTTACATTTTGCAATTGTACAATAACAAAAAAACTTCCTTCTTAAACCTTATTCAAAAAGTACAAAAATTAACTTTTATTTAAGTATGATGTATAAAATATATGAAATTAGATTTTTTAATAATGTTCATTTACAATTTTTGTGTTCAATTATAATAATGACATATAAAAAAACAAATTCTACCTTAATCTAATCAAAAAAATAAAGAAACGAGTCTGGAAATTCCCAAAATTTATTTCGCATCGTCTTGCGGGTAAACATCGTAAATACGACAAAAACGTTTTTATCCGAATCGACGGCCGCTCGGCATAAACAAATTAATTCCGTGGAGCGCGTTGAATAAGTTCTCAATGACCGCAAAGCTCGGGACCAGGTGAACGCACCCTCCGGAGACCAAATATAAACGAGAAAAAATCTGGGGCACCTGTGACCTCCGGCCGTACTGTTGATCGTAAAACAGAAAATTTCTTAAGAGAATTTACGAATCTAGAAACATAAATGTACACTCCTGGAAACAAAATATCGTTAAACTTGCTGGTATCTGTTTACCTGCTGAAAAGTTTCTCGATGTAGCCGACTGGTTATAAGCTTAAACGCCCGATCAGTATCGCATGTTCAATACCGTTCAAACTAGCTCTTCACTACATTACATAACACATTCCGTGTATGATAAGCCTCTTAGTGTTAGGGGTGTAAATAAATATAAAAAATATCCCTCAGTGAAAGGCATTAACTCTATCTCAGTTTTTTTCGCAACTACGAGTAGATATCATGACAAATACAACATCTTAGTAAAGATCTAAGCAAAAAACATTACATATCAATCAAAAAAAAGAAAAGAATCCTACTAATGTTTTGAATACGAGGGTTATATAATAAGGTTTCTCCTTCAATATGACTTCCTATTCAGAAAAATAAGAAATATAGTGATTTATTTTTACCAATTAATAAACTCTTTCGAACAATAAGCTTTATAGTATTAAAACCAATGAATTTCACGTAAATGAAGTATGTAACAAATTGTTTTCGTAAACTATTAAAAAGGGCATCACATTTTTAAAACAAATATAAATGATAATATTCCTATCGTTTAGTATAAAACCATTTCGATCTTTTTTCATACATTTTACTTGAGAGTTGATTCAAAGAGGTACCGCAAACAGATCAATACTTTGTTATTGCCATCCCCGAAGGGAAAAGACGACATAATGAAGTGCTACTAAAATAATATTTACGGCGTCACGTTCGCTGTTTACTATAATACAATTCAAAACATAACAAAACATGTAATGCGGATGAAAAATATTAAATTCATCGGAGAGCATAAAAATACACGCACGTATTCGGGAGCCTAAATTGAGATATTATTTTAAGGACGTTACTATGAGCCGCAGTTTTATCAATAATCACGTTGTTCTGAGGCTTTCAATGTACAGTCAATCCATAACAAACGTAATTGAACCGACGCAAACAAAACGAGGCAGGCGTAACCCGGGCGCACTTTACACCGAAAAGTAATCAATGCCTAAACAAAAACATTATTACGATTAATCCCGCTAATAAAGCTGTGCAAAATATAAAGATAAATAAATACTCTCGCGAAACTCTTACTTGTCCCCTTTTGAAATCGGTTGGATAGAGTGGTGCATTCAGAGTGGAAAAGCTTGGATAGTGAATTAATTTTAATTAAGACTTCAAAGGTAAATAATGTTATCGGTGACACATAAATTTCTGCGAGCTGTGGGCCGAAGGTCTGGCCGGGTATAAAACATTTGAGACAAAGCGCGCGCTTTTGAGAGAAAGGATCGAGATGGAAATTCAATTTGGTTGGAAAACAACGTCTCTTTGTATTGATGGCGGGGAGTATCGCTTAGCGGCCATGTGACGGGCGCCCGGGACGTCAAATAAGCAAAATATAGACGTTTCCTCGCAGACGAATAATGAATATTTACATACAGCATTGCAACGGGAGAGAGCGCTTTATTATATTGAAAATTTCAAACATCGTTTTCGGATATTCTTATATACGTATGGATGAATCTCTGTAATATTCCTTATGACGAGTACATACATTACATACATACGTTATATTGAACATTTTATTGTATTTTATTGTATATTATTGTATATGTATAGATGAGTCTCCGTAATATTTATTAATGTACATACGAAATTATTATTACAGATTTATATAATACAAAAATAAATAGGTAAACAAATATACATATAAAATATTAAATAATCAACTTTAAATTGAACGCAATAAGCTTGATAATATCCTATGTTTTTAACCTCTCCTCTCCGGTGATGTCTATCGACTACACATTGCTTGTAATAACTTAAATATCTCTGTAAATATAATACACACAGGGTTCAAATTTTAGGTATTCCTCCTTAATACATTTACGTATTGAAAAAAATATATATTTATACTAATAGGCACTCATCGGGAGCAGGAAATATTTTTCTAAAATCCGGAATAAATTCACCACTACAATCAAGACGCGTCAACTGTCATGAATTATTGGACCTGTCGGAATCGTGTGCGAAAATAAAATTAAAAAATACCCAGATGAGGCGGCATCTATACTCCTCACTCTCGCTGACGTACTAATATGAGTGAGCGAGACGGGAAACCTCAGTTGGTCGGCTACTTCGAAATGATATCTTTGCGCGTCGGCACATCGAAATATCGACAGGCCAAGTAATGTTAGTATCTCTCGGAAGTTCACGCGAGAAGGTGCGTCTGGCCGTTTGAGGTCTTCGTCTGATGTTTTTCAAGTTTTTAGCTATTAAATCTCAATTATTACTGCTTATTGACATCAACTATTGTAAAATTAAGCGATATCTTTGAATATTTTCATTTTTTCGAATTTCTACTCATTTTATTCACTTTAAATCAGAATGTGTAATGAGTTGACACCATCGGAACGCGCGGAAGTTTTTAGCATCGTAAAGCGAGGGTTAAGCTTAAGAATGTGAAAACAATATTTTCTAAAACGAAAATAGTGAAATAATGATAGATGCTGGAATTTAAAGTAAACTCATATAACGTAAGCAATTAATTTTAGATTAATGTCATTAATTAATACGCTAACGTATCCACAAAAATGTATAATTGTTATTTTAAATGTCATAGTATAGTTAGAAAATAAAAAAACAACGCACGGGGCGCCACATACATTTATGAACTATCCTAAAAAGCAATCTCACCAATTCAGTGTTACATTTAGAAATCCTATACATAATTCACTGTGCGTATGTTATACATATCCACCAACCTAAAATTGTCTACGTTTGTTCTTACGCCTCCGCGCTCCGATATTCATTATTTGTTCAGTCATGCGTGCGTAAAACGTACCTCCGTCACGTATCTGCGATCAACCGAGATTAACGCAGAACAACACCACATCATCAACGTGTCGAGCACCAAGCTCCTAACGCCTATGTTTTTTGCCGGTGACGGACTTGATAAATGGAGGAGCGATTCCGCGTGAAGTGTCCCCAACAGACGCCACCCATAGCAGCAGCAATTAAAAACGAATGATATACCATCAGCGATCAACCGCCCAGAGCCCCGACGTGACGATTACCGCCCCCCGCCCACCCAGACTGAGAAAGGCGGCCGTTTCCCCTAGCAGAGATTTTTATGCTCGATGAGTTTTATAGGAGACGCTTAGAGCGGCGAGAAGGCTTCGCGTCGGGCGGAAAATCAGATACAAATAAAGCTTACCTGCCAAAAAAATGTCAACGCCGCACTCTACAGCTTTATTTTATTTATTTTTCCTTTCGAGCGGACAAGCCGTAACGTATATATACCTGCTCACCATCACGCTGTATTTATTTGTGTGTTCAAAAGATTCCACAAATTTATTTGAATTTCACAAATTGTATGTTTTTTTTAATATTTTTAACCGTGATAAATAAATCGCTCTTTGAAAATATTGTTATATGCGAGTCATTATGAACGGAAGAACCCGAGACCGCTAACTCGGCATTCCTTCGTTAATGTTCAAAACAGGTTTTTGGCTTAAAATTAAAAATAACAAAATATAACAAAAATTTGCCGCCGTGGAGATTAAATGTTACAGATTACCTTTATCACGGGATGTCCAAATATTTTGCGAAAACATTAACAGTAACAGAGTAAAATAATAATTCAGTGTAATGTTGTGTTTTATCTGATAAAGCATTTGCATCGGAGAGTTCGCAACTGTCACAACATAAAATAGAGAAATTACGTATGTATTACATTACCGCACGCATGTAATAATATTTATTAATGATCGTTCAAAAGTATTATTACAACTTCATAGGAGTAGTCATTGTATAAGAATGTTCGTTTGAGTCACGCCCAAGTCGCAGATATTTTAGATGCACATGACGTCATAACGCGAATGTCATAGATGCAGTTCAAATATTCACTGTCTTAAAACAACTTTCACAACCGCATTCGAGTTTATTCCATAATATTTACTTTAATTTATTTGAATAGTGATTTATTATGTAAGAACTGTTTCGTTAAGCATATAAAACTTGCATTAAGCATATAAAAATTGCATAGAGTTCTTTAATGTTTACAAGCAACTTTAACATAGAATATAATAAAAAAAATCCATCGACATTTATATAGAACATAAATATAACAATTCTAGATAATTACAGCACGTACAACATTAAATAATCAAACGATATATTTACTTTAAGAGTTATTTGTTTACCCCAATAACTTCACTGTTATAAAAACGATATATTCATTTTAGTCTATAAAATGGTAAACGAAGATTATTTTATTACACGAGTCTCAGGCATTCCCAATCCTACAGCATCCATTAGTGGTCGCTTTAATTAATTTAGGACAATAAAATCAATAATGATAATATTTTACGACAAAACCAGTAAATGATGTACTCGTATGAAAAGATTTAACAATTTACATGGGTTTCGTTTTGCCAGCGGGTAAGGCTTAGGGTAGTACATCGGTGTCTTACCATGTCAGATACTGTGGTTTTGATTCATAACGAAGCTTATAATAAAGATGATTATTCATGAAGTGATAAGATCAATCAATACCACCGGGTGGTGTGAAATTGATAACGCATAATATTTAATGTCATAACTTTTTAATCAAAATAATAAAATTGGTGGTAGACGAAGTCCATCGATTAAAAGCGAGTCCCCGTAAATATGTAAGATGCAGCGATGCAATTTAATGTAGCGGAACAATCATCGGAATAAAGAAATAAGATCCTTTATCGCCGTCTGTCTATATTCTCCAATGTAAATATAAGAAATAAAAACAGAACGTGACATTTTGAATATGTTAGCGTACTAAAGCCTTTATACGTTTAAAAAAAAAAAAAAAAACATTATGTCACAGAGCCGCTAAGTCCTCTAGCACACTCGGGGCTCCAAAATGCCGCCTGCGAAATCGATTACGAGGGAAAGCGATCATGCGAGGTTGATATGAGAGCGGACGCGGGCGGCGGCCGTGACTAAACACGTCAAAAGAATTCCTACCGGCAAGGGAACGTGCAGCCGCCCATCAAGCAACGCACGGTCGTCATCGCCCTTCAGCGACAACCTTCACCGGCCGTCATGAATTTTCGTTTCAAGTGATTACCGGCCATAATCACTGCCATCGTCTAGCGGCTAGATGCTGGAAGTGTCGGCTAGACGCTGGCCGACGTCTTGCACGGTAACAATCCCTTCGGAATGAGTATGTTCATTGTTTCATAACTATCCTGGCGAGCATTAACCCTTTTGTTACGGCTCGGTGGAATACTAATTATACTGTCAATACGGCGTTAATTTTTCAAACCATTTTTATTGCTTAAAACTAGTATTTGAAGCATAAGTGTACTTATCTGACCTATTTTCATATATCACATTGGTTCTTCTATCCTTTAGCTATCAGATGATGCATAAAAACTATTATATTCAACAAACGTTCATTATGCAACTCCATACATGTGGTAGTATTGACACATGTGGTTTACAGAAAAATCGCTTCTGTGACGAAACCTAACGATATTTATATACAGATTCCTGTAAAGAATACACGTAGGTTGATAAATGGAATGACTGCACTTCCAATTTCCTACCGTAGATGTCACAATGAGTACTGAAAGTAGCAAAACGATATATCACGTCAACCGATGTCAACGGTCGGGGAATCTTTGACGGCATATGCCGACAACTGATGCGAAAGGGTTAAGAGCAGTAAGTAACTTATCTATATAAATGTCAGTCTTTCAGGAGAGTACATCCAGTCGAATATATGAACTCTCAGACGCCGAACCAAGCCGGCTGATCGATTAATACATAAAAAAAAACTTGTTATGTTTGGGTTACGACAATGCAAAATTTATAATGAACTTTTTCTTGAAGACTACCGGATTGTATGAAAAAGAAAACACTTGAAGAGCTTTCTGAAGCTCACTGGAGGCGTTAAGAAAGAAATATTTAAAAAATGCTCTTGCAATCTGTATGAGTGCTCAGCAAGTGTGAGACAAGTTATAGCAGTAGAAAATACTAAGTGAATCAACGTCACGTTTGCTTACAAAAGATGTATGTGCGCTTTAATTTATTAGACAAACAGCTCTTTTTCGGAGTCAATACAGTCTATACGTATGTCGAAGATTGTGTAAGACGTATACATGTACAAATTACTCGTACCTTCAATCCTACAAACGAAAATTTATTATTATAAAGTAAGGCCCTAGTACCGGTACCTTTTGACGTAACATGTCCATAAATATATCAAAGTACGAGATTTATCTATATTTATTACATTTGGAGCCCGCCGTCGGGCACTTAGACATCAAAGGAATGGCTGAAAAATTGAAGCCGGTTTCCCGATGAAAGGCCAAGAAGCCAAAAAAATGAGTAAGCATATCGAATAACCAATGAAAGCTTTATCACAGAATAGCTATTTTACTCGGAAGAGGCGTTGTAATTAAATTAATCGCCGAATAAAGGATTAGAAAAACATTTCAAACGCTGATTTGGCGATAAAATTTGACAAACTTTCCAAAGGCACTTCACGATTTTTTAATTAAATTTAATCCGCCGTAACTCGCGGACCAAAAACAAAGAAAAACTATTCAACGAACGCTATTTAACAAATTTTCCTTAATGAGGTAAAATTGAGATACACTTTAAAGGTTTCCAACATTCCTTCCACTTCATAATTGAGAAACAACTTCATAAATACATTTTAACGTTTCCAAGCAAATGAAAGAAAATAATTATATATAATAAACACTTTTAGTTTATCAATATTCTTCTTATTTCTAGAAATTGATGAAATACTATAGAATGTAAATTTATTCAGATATTAAGTAGACATCATCAACAGCGCCTCCAATTTTTTTATCATCATCACCATGACCATTTCCCTAACTGGAGCATTGCTGGTCTGTCACGAACTGTCACCACGAAGCTCTGTTAGCCGCCACATGGCCGAGGTAAAGACTATGGCGGCTGACAGAGCAAAATTTGACAATCAAGCTGAAATATACATGTATTGAGTACATTCATATTTTTACAAAGTTAAAAAAAAAAATTTTTACCTCGTGTTGGTCGATTCTATATCCGTGTGTCTCAGTTCAACAGTTCCTAGACTTTTTTGTTTAAATAAAATATTAGTTTTGGTTTATTCCTCTTTGTACAAATACAACTATGATAGGTTTTGATTTATTGTATCGCGGTCTAAATATCGGCAAAAAGCAGAATAAATTTACAAAGTGCCTACATAATATTATTTGTTGTGTGTAGGTTTACACATTTACGACTAAAGTACTCGGAACTAAAGGGTCCGCCATCTAACATATTTTTTTTCAACTAGTGCTTATTTCGTGAATGGTAACACTTAGCTCATGTCTGATTTGACAGATAATTAGTTTTATCCTTCCACTGAAGTTAGCTTAGTTGGAATAATATGTAAAAAGATATTTTACGTATTATGTTGTCTTATGAATTACGTTATGTAACAATACATTGTAAATATCCATGGTGATTTACAAAATTATAAACACGTACTTACAAAACATAAACTTCCAATATCGGATAAAACAAATGTATGTAAAAAAATAAGTATACTCGTATGTGACCGTAATTTATTTCTGGGAGAAAAATTAGTGCATTTTTTTTTATCATACTTGCTAAGTATACTCATAGGGCTTCTAAACGAAAAGGTCACGAATAATGAGTGTGCACTTCTTTTAACATTTTTTTTAGGTACAACATCCAAAAATGAAATAATATCAACGCACGTCGTGTTGAACATTTATGGCTACAATCAATTATGAACAAAATCTAAAAAACCCACAGTCATTATTTGGCTTAATTATGCAAACAAACAGAGAAAAAGGTTCAAACCGCACATGCAAATTTCATGAGGGAAAATTTCGTTTGACATTATTTTTCCGCCACGTACACAAGCCTCCCCCTCCCGTTCCCTCCCCTTCCAGGGCTCTTTAAGCCTCCAGCAACGGGACATTTACATGCAGATTGCATGGGGCAGGGATAACCAAGTTTCGAAAGCCGAATATCGCAATATCAATAGTCAAGAGAGCTTTAGTATTTTGCTGCGGTGAAATACGAATTCGAACGAATTTGCGTATTTATTTATAATATCGTACCGCTCCACTAGGATAAAATAATTAAATCATGTTTTTGCGCGGCTAAAAATCGTAAACAAAAACTCAAAGTAAAACATAATTCATTTAGTATAAATTACACGTTATTGGTGGTGTAGAATATATGGTACATATATATATATATATATATATATATATATTATAAAACATTCATGCTATATCCATCAAGCGTACCAACCATCACGCGTTAACAAAAATATAAAATATAATTTTGTAAATGAAATATCATCATCTCTTGAACTCAAGCCTCCTGCTTAAGTCGCCATCTCTCTCGATCATCCGCCTTCCGCATCCATATGCTAAATGCGGATAGACTTCTTCCACTTTTGTTTTGATATCGTCAATCCATCGTGCACGGAGTCGTCCAACACTCTAATTATTACACCGAGGATAGATATATCTACGAGTATAATACATTAGGCGTCCTTTTTATTGTAAGCACCAGCTATTAGATCCGCGCCATAAATTAACACTGGGAAAGTACACATGTTCAGCATAAGCATTGTGAAATTGCTTCAAATATATATTTACTTAAATTTTCTAAAAGAAACCCATCACAATTGAATGTCTGTTTCCTCGCTTATTATGTTTTACTTAATTCAAGAGTTTTTCATACAAGGACACAAGGTTTTTTTAACGTATGGAGTATACATCTTCAGAATAGTGAAAGTATATTTTTAGATCATCAGTGACAATGTGTAAATTACTTGGTATGATCGCTTGATCTAGCCTGGCGCTGTGAGGCATGTTTTATATGTTTTAGAACTAAGCTGTAAATCCAGACAGATGAGTCAATCGGTCAATCTGCATGCGAATATTTAAGGCAGCTTCGTGTGCATGGCAAGTTCTGATGATAGAGATTGAGGGTCTGCTAGTTTCGGTCTAGCCTGATGGTGGGCGGGGGCGGGCTTTTGGCCGCGTTCCACGCCAAGGCTATAAATCCTTGACCCGCGCTGTGCTGCCGATGGCGCTCTGGAGAAACCAGGACAGGCGCTCACTTTGCAGACATATATTTAACACCATGCCTGTGCCTGATGGAGAATAACTTCTGCTGGATTTATTAGCTCCATCAACATCGACCTTTGTGATAGGTCTGCATAAGTCTTCAACCCCAACCAGCAGTAATTTCACTAAATATCTTCCATTATATTGTGATATCATCATCGATGAACAAATATTGAGATAAAAATAAACAAAGTGATTCGGCAATATGACGGTTACGGTAATTATCGCATATTGGTTGCGGTTGTAGAAAAACTGTTATCTTCAATATGATCGTCACACTATCACACAGTAGACGGATGCATTTATCCTCGCTTTCTCAAGAGAGCTACATTCTCCTTCGATTTCATAAGAAGCCAGCTGTACTATACAAGACGTATTTGGGCGTTTTTTGATCAGATGTTAATCGTATTTCCAAGTAGTCACAGATATAAATCTATTCCATCTCCTTTCAACTCGTGAATGCGATTCTAATCTCTTTCACGGGATCTTTCTTTTTAGCACTGTACAGTGGCCACAATTGTTCAGATGGGACTCACGCTGGACTTATCAGTTGCTAAATGATCATAATCTGAATGAGCGCATCATCAAGAAGACTTAACTGTCCTCCGGTGTGATGCAGGTGTGAAGCGGGTAAAGTCTAACTATAAATCCATCACAAATAAATAAGAAAAACAAATTATACTTTGTGTCACAAAAAATATTTATAAAGCCATTTGCGTAGTATTGTGATCTCATCGTAGAGTTACGCTGAATCACCGCAAGAGCGAGCCCGGGAAGAAATGTAATCCTTAAATTATTCGACACATTGCGCACGTGGTGGACCCCTCCCTCTCACGGTATAATGAAAAAAGTTGTAAGTAACTCAAGATCCCGACTGCAAGTTTCCCCAAGTGCGCTGAGACGTGTAGTGTTTCTGTTTTGTGAAACGGCTAGGGAGGGCGCGAAGATGAAGAGGTGAAGAGAGGAGTGTCGAGGGAAGAGAGTGCGGACTGCCAAGACCGGCGCAAATTCCAGTTCAAACATCCATGTTTTCCTGTGAAAGCGTCGCGGCGGAGAAATCTCCACGGAAGGAGAGCGCAGCAAAGATTGTCAAAACGTTTTATTCCCATTATATTCATATTTCAGCGACGATGGTGGTACAGACACCAATAGAGACGACACGGTGAAGCAATCGAGGTCCTTCCTGAATATAAGATTCCTAGTGTAACATAAAATATCATATACTCGTATAGTATATCTTTATTTTTCACGAATTTACGACGAGAATTTATGTCAACCATTATGGTCTGATGACAAGGCAGTTAAGTTTTTTACTCTTCTAAAAATCCGAAAAACATGTCTTAGCCAAGTTCACGTTATAAATATTTATTTATTTATTTACCTTGTTACAAGTTCACGTTAGTCTCTTCACAAATTTTACGATCAAATACTGGTATGTCTTTTCCTTTACTTCAAGAAGTCAAACCGATAAACCACTTTCATTATGCGCAGTTCATTTGTTTAAGTTATTTAAACCAATTTTATTGCTGCTTTTTCCACTGGACTACGCCGCCCGGCATAGTTCAGTGGTAAAAGCGCATGAATTTTTCAAATTTATTTAATGAAATCAATGACCCCGGTAGAGTGGAGCCACCCCTTAAGGACAAAATAAAATTGTCCAGGCTTCAGGAGCGTCGGGCTTATCATCGAATCTCCTTAAAAAAGCTGATTATTGAACACCCAAATATTTATCTGGTACTACAGCCGCAGTCCACGCAAGTTCGCGGGCTCTTACCCTGGAGGTTCCCATTAATCAATCTGAGTTTACAGAACTGTGAAACGGCAATTAGCGGTGTCCATATGAAGCGGATATATAAAAAACTAAAGCAGTGGTTCTTAACCAGCAGGTGCTTTATGAAGAGGATTTAAAGGATTGCTCCAATTGTTTCTTTTTGTCATTATGAATCACAAAACGTTGATAATCGCTGCACTAAAGTGTAAAATGATTCCTTTAAGACCGGACACGGTGACTCATATATTATAATTAATTTTTGCAATCAACACAAAATCACTCGTTTATTCCCTACGGAGGAAGGAAAATCACTCCAACGCTGGAGAGGTTCCGCCCCTGACTTTGAGGGTCCCGCCCCGAGGTGTGAAATGCATTTAGAGAGCCAGGGGTGGGCGGGAGCATTATGTTTGCGATTATGCTCCGTATACATACTTGTGTTACGCCACTGCTGGATTACCGCCTTTATCCCAAGAGCGGCGCTACCTTCGCTGTTCACGGGATGTGCACCGCTAAGTTTATTTCAAAATAAACGCTGCTTAGTGAATGGAGTACCTACACACGAGTGTAGTACAACACAATAAGTCTTACAGCTCTCGACTCTCAAAGCAAAACGTTCTTGGATAGGTGTATACACTGCATAATTTTCGTGTAAGTACTCGTAAATGCGTCCGTGGATATCTACTAGAGTGGATATCTACGTGGAGATCTATCGTATATTGTTAAAATAAAATACTACTATGATACAAGATTTTAATTTGAAATCTGTTTTTCCAATTAATATATATTGTACAACAAACGTAGTATTTTTATAGTATTTCAAGTCATCTCTGCATCCAGATCTCAACATAATACTTAGTATGCGTATTTGGCTGCTGTGTATCGAATGGATCGGATGATTAGCCCGATGCTTCCGAAGTATTTGGTCTCCAAGGAGCGAGATAAGCAACTCGACTCGGTGTAGGGTTGCAGTGATCCATCCTTAGTACTTTCCGCTCTTGTAATTGCTTAACTATTATGGTGATCGAAAAAAACTAGTGTTTCAACACGATATGGTCATTTTTCAAATTCAAATATGAAAACATGAATCATCAAAATGACGGGAAGCTTAAATTTATTGTATGATTTATAATATACAATATATTGTATGAAGTCAACAATAAGATTTAAGTATGGGTAAATTATAAATATTTATTTATTTATTTACCTTGTTTTCACATGGATCACGTAACAAAAGTTCTCTATTAGGAGACTGCAGTTTCGACTAACTCGTAGTCTTTCTCAATCCTTCTCTAGTTAAGAGATAACTTATCTATTAACTAGAGAAGGATTAGTTAGTCGAAACTGCAGTCTCCTAATAGAGAACTTTTGTTACGTGATCCATGTGAAAAACAAGGTAAATAAATAAATAAATATTTATAATTTATTATGGATCTCAAAGTGAATGCTCAAAACATTGAAAATATGGGTAAATTATTTCGATTTTTTCGATCGATATTTCTTGGTGGAATTCCATAATATCAGATATAAATAAAAGATATTTTAGAATTTATTCTACATATATTTATTTTTTGACGACATGTTTCAGCCAGGTTTCACTTGAAAATGGCCATCCGACCTGGCTGAAACATGTCGTCAAAAAAAAAATATGTGAAATAAATTCTATAAAATCTTTTATTTATATATGATATGGGTAAATTTATTGTTGTTTCTTAAAATACATAAAAAATATGAGAAGCACAATAAAATTAAACATTTTTTAATGCATATTCGCTACCATTTTGAAGCATATGGCCACCAGGATGCATTATAACTGTAAAAACCATATTGTAGTGCCGACTCATACTTTTTTCCAAAGTTTCCACACATTATTTGGCGGAATGTTTTCCATAATGATGATACGCTTTTGCTTGAAGAAAATTTGATTTGTGTTTTTTTGTAGAAAACACCCGTGGTTGGAACATATGGTTACCACTATCCAGATATGTAATGCATCTTATATCCGAGTATATGTTGGGGTATTGTTAGTTTGGCGCATGGTTATAACATAATATGTGTTTTTAAGAAAGCGAGAAGATTAACCTGACTTAAAAATATATCAAAAATCAATGTACGAGTATAAATCGATTTAGGAAAACATGTAAATAACAAATATACTCAATTGACATATTATACTACTAGTAACTTCTCGCATATAAAAATAAATTGTAAAACATATTCATTTTAACTTTTATATTATAAAAATGTCAAATTTTATAAAAAATACAGAAAAGTACCCACGTTTCAGTATTAATGCTCTATTTTAAACATTTCAGTTCAACGATTTCCATATAAATTTCTTGAAATTTTGTTTAACGATTTCTCATCGCTTCTGTGGGTACTTAAGTTCGTTCAAAGTTATTTTAACCACTCAATTCTATAAAAATGTTCTTCGATTCAAATCGATACGTATCGGGCCAATTCATACAAGTCCCACACACTCTATACATGACAGTAAATAAAAGCAATTTATTACCTGAAAAGTTTGTTTCTCTCGCACAAGAAATGTTATCACTCAAAAAGAAAAATCCATTACACACTATAAATGTACATTATACATATATGTATGTAGCAAATACGCCAAAGAAAATCATTAATATGACATTGAAAAAGTATGGCTTTCGCTAAAAGTTTTAAAACTCTTCGAATAAATAATAAACAGAACGAAATTGATATGTCAGATCCAAAGCAGCCCATACAGTAATATTAGCTTATTTTAAATAATACTTCACAATCAAAATTTATGGGTACGTATTTTAAAAATACCAGATATTCAAATTAAACCATAACACAATGAGATTAATATTATATGTAGCGTTATACAGGTTAACGGCGTGATCCCATTAAAACAGCATTCAAATATGGCTCGTATAACACAGATATCTTTACTTAATGTTCCCGAACTCTTGCCCAAGCACCGTCGGGAATCATATATAAAATTTACTCAGCAGAATTCATATTATGCATATTTTATCACTTATATATAATTATATGCCCTTATATGTAACAACGTATCGGATCCAGAGATGACTTGGGAAGAGGCAATGAACCAAGTAGTTAACTGTGACAGCTATTTATTGTGACCGTATGCTCCTGTTAGGTAGCGTATATTAACCAAGAACGCTTTAAAATTAGGTGTTAATTATAATAATATAATTATAAAAAGAAAATGAGATGATATTTAAAGTCATCATATTAATAAACCAGTGAAACATTTCGATTAACACAAAAAAAGCATTTTTTACTATTACTTTGATTTTTTGATTACTTTGTATGAAACGGAACGTAATCTATGATATGTAATTAAATTTGCAAGTTATGTATCAACGACAAACACGTTATTTTTATTTTAGTTGTATGGGCTATTTTGAATCTCGTGCTTAAATATATCGATCGGCGATAATGTACGTTTCACGTGCGCGCGTGAGCAGGGGCGGCGCGGGCGTCTTCTTCGGGCGGCGAAAGCTGACTGAGGCCCAAGGCGGCGGCCGCCCACTGCTGGCGGGCGGGGGCGGGGGCGGCGCCCTGGGCACCTCTCATTAGGCCGGGCGCCGCTTTACGACCGCCGGCCTCGCGCCCTTTAAAAGGATCACAGACTCGATGCTTCGACCCTATCGGACATGCAGACTACGTCGCAACTAAAAATATTTATCGCGCCTTTTATACTTATATTATTGGTAAACAGATTTCCACAATTGTTCAGAAAGAACTCCCACAGAACTTATCGGTTGCAAGCTAATCATAATCTGATGATGAGTGCATCATCAAGGAGTCTTTGTTGAACGTAGGCCTCCCCCATGAGTCTACATCCTATTTGATCCATCGCCTTCAGCATCCAACCCACTCCCGCTTTTCTTCTGATGTTGTCAATTCATCTTGCAGGGGGGCAACCAACGCCTAGTTTGCCAGTTTTTAGGCGCCACTCCCTTCACACTTTTCTTCCGCATCGACCGTCGTCTCTTCGACAGATATGTCCAGCCCATTGTCACTTTTTTGAGATTCTATTTTTGGAGACACTCCGTATCCTATATGATTACTATCTATAACAAATACTACCAAATAAGTAATTTTTTAATTGTATTCAATCGGTATATGTACAGAAAAGGTGGCAGTCCGTTGTAAACAGCGCACCCAGGTCGATAGGACAACGTTATATTAAGAAATAATATATATATATAAGTAACCCAGATAACCTTACAGTTCTTTAAAAAGAAAAGGCAGTCTAATTATTGTTACTATGGGTTTCCAGTACAACTTCAAATACGAGTTAAATGCACTTATACAAAACACTAAAAGATAGAATCCGAAACGAGGAAATACGCAGAAGAACTGAAGTAGTGGATGCTACCCAACGAATAGTCACAGTCAAGTGGCAATGGGCAGGACATATCTGTCGAAGAGACGACGGTCGATGGGGAAGAAAAGTATTGGAATGGCACCCAAGAACTGGCAAACGACGCATTGGCCGACCCCCTACAAGATGGACTGACGATATAAGAAGAATAGCGGGAGTGACCTGGATGCGGAAGGCGGAGGATCGAAGAGGATGGAGACTCATGCTGAAGGCCTACGTTCAACAGTGGACGGACACAGGCTGATGATGATGATGATGATGATGATACAAAACACGTTAGTAAATTTCTAATAGTTGATATATAAAATCGGTGTATGTGCATAATTTAATTATATGCATATATATAAAGTTAGGGATTAAATCGACCGAGCGAACATGTACGAATATAAGCAATGAAAACCACAAACACAAGAGATATTCCAATTATATAATATTCATTTTACGAATGCTTTACTTATTTTTACAATAATTTCCCGTCATATATTATATATATAATACAATCCAAAATTACTCTTATATGAATATTACAGCTTATAAGTATGTAATAACCTTCAAGTATGTATTAAATCATATATTTAGCGAATTATATTGTAAATAAAAAGATACAAATTACAAATATTAATATTAACTTGAATATAAAAGAAAAAAGTTAATTAACATTTCTTATTTTGAAAATACACATTATTTTTAATTAAAACAGGCCACGTTATAATGGAAGCCAGAGTAGAAAAGCGTTTTTTTTAAACTTGGCTTAAAAGATTGAGAATATTGTATTACCACAGAACAAAGTCATTGTGTATAACTTCTGCTGAAAAGATTAAAAACCCTTGATGATACAGAGCATTAGAGAAATTTGATATTTTTTAATAAAATTGTTATACTTTCAACCAAATAAATAAAATTATAAATTAATATAAAAGTCATTTATTAATCGTAATCCGCAGGGAAACGTGAAAGTCAGTACTTGTCACATAAATGCATAAAACGATACAGCAGGTCAGAGCTCAACACAAAGGATAGCATAAATATTTAAGTATGGCGGAGGTAGCTTTAAATGTCATAAAATCATAACAAATTTTAAACGTTAAAATTTGCCCCCGGCATAATTAATTCAGACAGCAGAAGTATACCTACCCGTTTGTCCACGTTAAAACCCAATTTAAATTTTCATTATAATTGTCAGTCCCTCGGTGCTTAAGTTTTCAACGCAAAGAAAGAAGATTAAAATTACGTATTTCTTCGGAGTTGTAATAATAAGCCGCTAGGAGATGAGAAAAATGCACGCCATTCATACTGAGAATGCTCGTAAGATGGCCGACCGCTCTCGCGCAACGGAGAAAATATTTTAATATATTTTTTCTGCTAAATATTAATTAATATGAATGACTTTGTAGTCAAAGGGCAACTCGTATTAAATAAATACAAGTTTTCGCAATTGGAAATCCAGGTCAAATCATGTTATGAGAAACACCAAAAAAGCATCTAAAATATTAAATGATATGCGGATAGAAAATAAAATTCTGAAAAATTATTGCCATTATTCTACATTATAATTTTATATTATTTTTAATTAAAAAAAATTAAATATAAATATTCTTCCAGGTATCAAACTGGAAAAACTTGTCTACGCTGAAGATCAAGAATTACAAGGATTTTTTAAAATTGAACACAAAAACATAATATTATATGATGGCTTAATACATTAAGATAACAAATTTCCCTTGATTTTATAATATCTTTTTTCAATAGTTTAACCCGCACACATATGCAATCTGTAAATATGTGGGTATATAAGCCACTGCCAGTTTATAATTTAACCATTATTGAAGATGGTCTCCAGGGAGGCCAAAACATGTAATCGTTTAAAATAAATGTGAATCAAAACTAAATATTTTTAATTTGTTATTTTTATTTAAATTAATTAAAAATTATTTACCTTAACGTTATTATTCTTCATATTCACTTTTTGTGAGAATTTACAACTTTTAGAACCGTAAAACAGGGTGACTATTGGCAATGTAATAAAGTAAGTCACTTATCAAGACAAAGGTCACTTCGTAATTCATGTTATGTAATAACGTTTTTTATGAAAACAACGTGAGAAACTCTAGATGTTAACTTTAGTGATGTGACTTAACGGTGACAGATATTTTTTGTCACAATAGTCACTCGTTTTATAAAATAACGCTAGACGTAAATGGATGAGTATTGTCACTCTGATAATTTCGTCACTGCCATCAAGTCTATTAACTACTATTAATATTTAATCGTAAAATCATTTTATAGTGACGTGTAGTTTCCCATACTAGACTTATGAACTAACGCATCTAAATTCCCATTTTCTATCGGAAAATAATACCATAATAATACAACACCACAATTAATAAAATAATCTAAACACTTATCTTCAAAATCATTTTCGAGAATTCCGATAATTTATATAATGTTCAGTGGGCACTCCTCTTAATCTTTTATTTAATTTCGCGAACAGCGTCTTTGAGTAAAAAATAACAAGAATCCTCTCAGCGACGAATGGCTATATTATTAACTTAACAACTCAAACATTTTCAGCGAAGAGAAACTGATTGATCTCGCTCCAAATCGAGCCGGCAAAGATCAGTGACCCAATTACTGGCCGCTGAGAATCCACTTTTATAATTGAAATTTTTTGTATGGTCATGGAACCCTCGCCAGTCGCCACCATACACTTCAACTTCAGGTCTATTAAATACGAGTATACTTCCACAAAACCCGATTTAAAGGGTGTTTTTTTAACGCGGTTACTGCCTTTTCAAATACATACCTTATAACTAAACGACTATTTAATTTAAAAAATAAAAAATTAAATTAATTAAAGAAAAGATAACAAAATTTCGTCAAAAAATTATCAGATTTAAGTAAAAAAAATACTATAAATAATACATACAAAAATGGCAATGTGACAGTCAATAAGTAAGACGTTTTACGTAAACGCATACAGGAGAATTCAAACACACGATGACTAAAGTTCCATTGTGAATTATATAACACTTGTCAATTTTAAAGATGGTTTTGATCCGCTAACGTCACTAGCCAACAAATAGCCGTTTTTAAAGAGACTCACTGTCAATGAGTGATGCTACTAATGTGACGATTTTCGTCTACCACTTTTTTTCGCTCAAATAAAAAATTAAATAGTGTTTACGTATTTCTATGGTATTTTATTGTAATATTTTTACTTAATAATTTCATAGAACTTAAATCATTTTTCCTTTTATTGATAATAAGTATCAAATTATGTATTGTAAAAAATACTTTTATTTTGAACTTATCTTTCACCCCAGTCGGCATTTGAGTATTCTTTATGGCATGTATAAATATTCTTGTTCAGAGTTCATTTAATGCTCTCAAGCGGGGATGGATTCCCTGGACCGTAAATATGCCATCAAACGGACGACAAAGATCATAAGACTTTTATCATCGATAATAATCATACAAAGTGTGCAATATATGTACTAACTACAAAGCGACATTGCACAGAATTTTACAGAGACGAAATTTTAAGTCGTAAAAAACACTCAAGTGAAGCATTTGCGAAGTTAGGCGACGTATATTTCTCGAGACGAGTCACATCTGTCAGTTACCGCGTGACACAATACAATAAGGATGAAATTGAAACATTGAGCTATTTGCATTAGACACGTAGATCTGTAGATCGTCCTTCGCAATGTCAAAACTTAAGGAAGTATTCGCGCGATTGGTAACGTATGAGTAAGAAATGATTTTATATGACTTTTCGATTTCAAGATACCGTTTATATTTAACGAATGAAATCATCGAATTTATCCGCAAATAATTGATAACTATATTCCATCCAAATGGGATACAAATAGTTCTTTAAAAAGCCCTTCAAGTGGGCTGTTTATGGAATAATGGTAACACTTTCCGCCGGAAGGAAAGTATTGCTGGACTTTACACGTCTTACACCCGCATCATACCGGAGGACAGTTAAGTCTCCTTTAAGATGCGCTCATTCAGATTATAATCAGTTAGAAACTGATAAGTTCAGTCCATCTGAACAATAGTGGCCAGTGCACAGAAGTGCTTAACAGAAAGAACCCGTGAAAGAGATTAGAATGGTATTCACGGGTTGAAAGAAGATATGGAGATGGAAGATAGATTCTCTCACCGAAAATACGAGTAAAAATGATGAATGCGTGGATTTTTTATTTATATATACGTAGGTATTGCTAAGATCTATTTTAACCCACTAAAAGTATTGTGTGAAAGATCACGCTTACAGTCCAATCGCTCGGTAATAACTATGAACGTAGCGGTTGCTTACAATCCTGAAAAGGTAAGGATGCCCCATACATAAAAATAAATCTTGCAAGACAAAAGCGCCATTCGACGCTGGAGTATAATAGCGGCGAAATTGGACTGTCACCTTACAGGACACAGTTCTGTCGTCGCGAGGCTTCGAAATCAGGACGGTGGTCGGCAGTATGTCTTAGGGGGCGAAACCAGATCCGGCAAGTTGCAGGTGGCAGGGACAGGTGCGGAGCCGCCGGAAGGGGGTCAGCCGCAGATTGACGGGGGCTCCAAACGGGCGGGGACGCCACGAGGACTCTCCGGGTGATTTATCGAAGGCCGGACAATATTGATCGGGGCTTGATTGAAAGTGTCCTGCGGGCCGATCAAACACATGGCCTAAAAGAGGGACCGATACAACGATTTCGTGGGCAGTGTTTTATTTATTTATTATTGTTGCAACCCAAATTTGACGCTTTAATTTAAAAAAAAACTTTTTCGCAGAATCAAACCTGATTGTTTTTTTAGCACGTCGTTATCTTCTCCGATATATCCTCCGCATCTCTCTATAATTTAACATATGAGACGCAATTCATATGCTAAAACACTCGTTGCAAATACTTCTTGTCTAGGGCGTCCTCTTTGATTGTTCCACAAACATTTATTACAGGTATTATATTGTGAAAAAGCCCATCATGATGCATAGTTTTGCTGATCCATTGGGCTCGTCTTTCTGGGATGATTTTATTCGCATCTTAG
Organism: Glossosoma conforme; assembly: GCA_022606575.1. NCBI lineage: Eukaryota > Metazoa > Arthropoda > Insecta > Trichoptera > Glossosomatidae > Glossosoma > Glossosoma conforme. The sequence continues at coordinate 230,984 of JAGTXR010000336.1, forward strand.
ATTCTCCACCTTTGATTCTACTATGAACTTCGTCGTTCAGAAAATTCCTAATATTCTTCAGTGTCACCACATCTTATAAGCTTTCAGTCTTATTCCGTATCAAGATGATCCTAAATAAACCTTGATCTATTTGTTCTACCATCCCAGAAGATTGCTTCCAAAGTATATAAACTTGTTTGCGTCTTTCAATTTCGCTCTTAGGTTTGCGACATTTATTTGCTGCTCGTTACATCCAACAGTCATTACTCTACTATAGTCTCTCTTTACTATAATGTTTTGTTACGTATTTGATACATTTTCCATGGTAGTTAAAGCTTATTTGATTTCCTCTTCACGCTCAGCAAATAGAGCAATGTCTTCAGTAAAAACAAATCATGTCTATCGTGTGTCCATGTACTAACATGCAAAACAGCAATGCAAAGTACTTCACAGGCTGAATAATTGATAGCATATACATATTTTAACATTTAAATAAAGAACGACCTAATTTCAGTCACTCCATAACAATCATCTGTTTAACGAATTGTAAAACTGGAGTTCAAAGACAATAGCGAAGCTTTGAGTTATGTTTAGATGAGAAGTAAATAACAGAACGGACAGCACTGACAGTGTGTTTGCTACCTTAGCAAGGGCCTCTCTCGTGTCCAGCGGCTTAATTGTGGGGAACATGCTCGAGTTTGGCAGTTTCTTAATAAAGCGACCAGTTTGGATGGGCAACTTCCTTCGACGAGTCCTCGAACGTCTATGTAATATATGGTGATTGCAATGTTCTTCGAGGTTCAACATTTCCTCGCGAACGTAACTCGCTTATAAATCCGATACATAAAAAACACATCTGCGAAATTACTTTTTATACCGACTCGGTGAACACAATTTATTTTTTTTTATATTACATAATACATTTCAAAGAAGTAACGATACATCGTTTTTGAGTAGAGCTATTTGTCGGCTTTACAGAAACACGCTTATGTCATCGTAATGTACAACTAGTCATCGTTTGCTATGACTTAATTGTCTGACCGAAGAAACTCACAAAGTCAAGCGAAGAATGATTAACTGTAAATTATGAACGTAATGAAAGCTGACGTGTGATAACAATGGCATACTATCATCCTCCTACCCAATAGTATTGATGCACAAAAATTTCACAACTTATTAGAAGTCGTGAGCTGCTTGTAAATATCATGCAGCATTTAACAGTGTTATCGTATAAAATAACGTGACATTTCTCTAAGCAAAAGAATAATGTTTTTTATATATCATTAATTACCATAATTCATCACATTAAGGCAGCGGTCGGGGAACCGGGGTAAATTACCCCAAATGGGGTAAAAATATGTTTTTTGGGGTAATAAGGAAATTTTTCTAGTTTGCTATTTCATAAAACTTACTATTTTTATGTAACTTTTTTGTTTTTTTCCGTGTAAATTAATTCAATAAATAATGTTTATTTAAATATACATTGATTGTCTTCTTTTTAAAATATGGGGAAGGGATAATATCGACTTACGCAAAAATATTTTGGGGTAATATAGACTTACGCAAAAATATTTTGGGGTAATATCGACTTACGCAAAAATATTTTGGGGTAATATCGACTTACGCAAAAATATTTTGGGGTAATGGTTAAAAAAGTTCCCCGACCGCTGCATTAAGGTAACATATCTTGAATAAAATTATGTAAGATCGTTTTGCCAAAAAGACCCGCATTCTAACATAATTATAAACCATAAATATATTAATTTTTTTCAGAATCAAATGAGTACTACAAGTAAGAACAAATTCTAGTAAGCGTCAGTCTCCATAAATTGAAGTAATGTGCTAGAAACTGGTCTGACAGGAGGTGTCGATGCAGAGGAAAGCATCAACCTGTTAAAAAGATGTATAGTTTTCATGTTTGTATAAAATCACATAATAATCCGTATAAGACGCAACCATAATTTAAGCATGAGAGTAGCATCTGGTGAGCAGGTCAAATTTACATGTGCGGTCATTAAAATGGAAATTTTCGTCAATTTATTGCCAACAACTTACAGGATAAGCTTAATATAGTGCCGGCTTTGATAATAATCTATTTAAGACATCCTTAATAAATCTCAAAATTGAAAGGTGGAAAATATAAATTCGGCTAGGTAATATAAACACCCGGTTGGAGGGACACTGGATGCGCCTTCATGTAAGCATCCAACGGTGATCCGGTGCTCCAATCACGAAGAGTCAGTAATTATAAATATTTTTCTATTTACCTTGTTTTCACATGGATCACGTAACAAAAGTTCTCTATTAGGAGACTGCAGTTTCGACTAACTCGTAGCCTTTCTCAGTCCTTCTCTTGCTAAGAGATAACTCAGCTGCGATAGTGCTTTTCAAGTGGTCTAACCCATTTTTTGTAGGAGAGGGGGTGGGGGTGTGTCTATCAGGAAATGATAAGAGAGGGGAGTCATTAATTGTTTAATTTCATTGATGTACATTTTGTTTTATGACTAATTTCAATTTTAATTATATTCAGTATTTGATTTTAATTATGTTTATGTAAAATTTTGGTTATAGCACTGGTGGTTGAAGATTTTTTTTCTTATTGTATGATTATAAAATGTGCAAAACATAAATACGTTGCGGCATGAGTTCTCGATAATCTGCGAGGAAGGGACAACTTTTTTTTAATAATTAACAAACTGAGCCTTAAATCTGTTCGCGTAAGCCGTATGCTAATATACACGAGGGCTTTTAAAATGCGGAACACGAGCGTTGCTTGTAGTCGGTACTTGTGCAAGATGTGGAATATGCAATGTGCATGCTGACGTCTGCCTCTCTGGGCAAGTGGTGAGAGTCCTCTTCAGTAGGCGGGATCTCAAGAGTTCATTGATGAATAATTCAGTCATCGAGCATGGCGCAAGTTTCGCGGTTTAACTTTTTGCTTTGCGCTGCGGCGAAATATAACATAAGTGTTAACACTCAGTGCTTCAGAAAATGCTGTTGAGAATCCCTGACACACACGAGTACATTTAGATAGAACATACACAAAATAGTCATCCTCTTTCTTATATACATGCACGAATAAAACGACATTTTATAACATACTGAGCAATTTAAAATACTTTCTAAAAGTCTTAAACAAATGTACTTATTGACTGCTTAATAAATTGAATGCAACTGCTATCTTGCCTGGATTTGAAACTTTATTATCGTGGAAGTTAACAATTATGACTCTAGTTTTATTAACTCTAATTGGTGTAACTCTTCGGTGCATAATCAAAATATATTTACTCAAATATTACTTGATATATGTTGGACTCAATTGTGGTCATGCTACGATGACCGTAATATAAAATACGAACGTACGAGTATGTGACATCATTGTTTTGTATTATAAGTAAGTAATATTAAGTAAATAAGTGATATTATGTTAACGAAAATGCGTCCAATGATTTTATTTTATGTAATACGGAATCACAAGCAAAACAGCATATTAGTAAGTACCTATGTAAAATTGGGTCAAGCACTCTCTTTGCTGAGTAAAAAATCCTGTTTATTTACATTTTGTTGAACAAACAATATGATTCCAATCTATTAGCCTGTTATAAATCAAGTTCATTCTGTAACCTTAGTACTACGGATTCTCCGCTTTCAGAATAAGCGACTAATCCCATGTTCGAATGTCGTAACCCGTGGTTAGTGTGAGAATTATATTAACGTAAAATTACAATTAAAATACAACAAACTATTTAATAGACTAGTAACAATTGTGAACACAAACATGCACATGAAATTCTCATTCAAAATTTTGCGTGCTATAATCTATAATACTCTATGAATTGACATAGAGACAGCGGTCAGCTGAATGTGCAGTGGAAAAGCCAAATTTAAAAAAAAAACAGTAACTCTAATAAAAAAAACATTGTCTCAGTTTTATCTAATTACGCAATACTATTAATCTCAAAAACATTTTTTGGTCAGTGGTGTTTTCACAAATCTTAAACTGAATTTATAGAGTCGCAAATGCGTTTAAAATTAGCTGTACATGACTCTAAAATTACGGAATACCGACTACCAATAAATTGGATGCATTTTAATTTGTATGAATCAAATAATCAACAAAGTATTTATTCATTGTAGTGCTATGATATTCGCCGTGTGTTTAGATAAAAAAAAATTAAAGTACTGCATGGTGGACGTCATATAGAATGGCATGTGTTGATAGAGGTGAAAAATGTAAATAAAACAACGTCATCTTAATCGAAGTTCTGTGACCTATCTAAGATACTCGTAAGTCTCTGCTTAGGTCTAAGATGTACACTATTAATAGTCAGATAAAGGTTCCAGCTTACCTGTACGCAGTATAGAAATATTAGTTAAGAATAGTTTTCGAATACACGTAGATATTAATATGTATACAAGGGACTTTGTCTTTAGATACTATTCTGCCTTTAAAGAGTATTTTTAAAGCATTTTGCAAGACTATCAAACATAATGAAGTGTCAAATATATCACATTAAGGATGCAAGTAAAATAAATGAAGAACAATTATGGTATCAAAATATTTTTTTGATAAAATATTACGTAATATAACGGAAATATTGACGAAAGTCCTAGCATTCCTAGGAAAAAAATTATAAGTTTATAAATCGAATTATCCATCTCTTAATTTACACCGCCGATATTTTATTTTTAGGGATAAAATTCTCGTTACTGAAGTATTACTCGTAAAATGATTTATAGTAAGCAAAAAAAAAATTTCGTCACAGTCTACTTGCCTAGTTATCATCATTACCGACCTATCCCACCATTGTGTCTTTGTTATGTCCATATAATGTTGATTGTGTTTCTGTCCTGTATGACACTTATTTCATTTAATATTTATATTTTATAATGCTTATATATATTATTATATTGATTATTTATATCCAATGGTTTCAGTTCTTATTTAATTTTTTATTTTAATTTTGTTTTCTGCAGTACATAATGCATGTTCGGGGCCAGAGGTGGCGAAATATATTGTTAATTTAGTTTTGTTCCGATTTGGGACCCTCGAGTCTAGATACAAGACTCCTGCAGTAGAGCTAACAAAATAATAAAAAGTCTTAAACACCTATTTCGAGAACATTAGAGCAGATTAAGCCCTTGCGGGCATGAGGCTTCCACCCCCAAAAGCCTTTGCGCCACTGCTTATTCAAGTATGTTGAATAATAATTTAAAATGATTTATTATGGTTACATATACGAGTAGTAAATCGATTCAAAGCAAGTACGAACAATTATGTGTTAATATATTTAGTATTTACCTATGATTGGCTAAATTCCAGGGTCAATTGTTGCATCCATTTTATATTACATACGACAATTAAAGTTTCATAACATAGATGTCAACAACGTCAACCCCCCTCCCTTAAAAATATTAATCGTAGCAATTAATTAAATATTATACTAATGCTTCGTGAAGTGACCGTAAAATTGAAAGTGCTCCATGAAAATGGTTGAGAATCACTGAAGTAGAATGATAATTATCTGAATTTTTTAGAGATGAACGTGCTCCGGATAAACAAAATCAAATTTAAAAATACAATTATCTTAATGCAAAAAAAACATTATTTGAAAAAAGGCTATGAGTGGCATATTATATTGGGTTAGGGGTTTAAAATAAATCCTATAAGTATCGATTTAAAAAAAATTAAACCTGATATACGAAAATGCGAATCTTAGTTCTTTGGAGCTAAACAAAACATATTTTTATTATTTAAATTAAGTCACAGTAATAATATTTATTTATTCAAAGAATCAATACGATCCATAAAAATAAATAAGCATATCATATATTAATAAAAGATTTTTTAGAATTTATTACACAATATATTTTTTTGACGACATGTTTCAGCCAGGTCGGATGGCCATTTTCAAGTCAATATATCGTAAACACTCAAATTAAATATTTTGTTTGTCATTAATATATATATATATATATATATTTTTAAATTCAAAATTTGTTTTGAAGTAAATTATTTACATGAAAATAAATAGTAATCGTTAATAATTTCATTACAACACATCATATTCAATAAACACAGATCATTGTGTAATTAAATGATAATATTTGTCATAGTAATACAAATGTCTCTACGACACATGGAAAGATATATAAAAAATTGTGCGTGTAAATTGATAATAATTTATGTAAAACATTATATGAACACTTACTAACAGTGTTTGAAAAATAATTAATGTAATAAAAATATATTCTTAAGAATATATTCAATCCTGAAACATATTGCAGTTTTATTTACTCAATACTAGAGTGATTTGTATTGCAATAAAATAACAATTAAACTATAATAGAGAAGATTGCTAGTAGATATTATGATTAATGCAATTTTAAATAATTTGGGACAATTGAAGTAAAATATTGGGGTGATGCTGTTGAACCGTGTACTTATTTTATAAGGGTAGTAATAAATTTATATAGAGGTATTATACAGCTAGAGTTAATGTAATCGATCGACACACATACCGTACAAACGCAAAACTACCGGGGTAATTTATTTTAAAATTACTGGTGTATTAGGTGTATTATTTGGTGTGATAAAGCATTACCTTTTCAAGAAATACGCCGATCCATTGTAAAACTCAGGCACAGTTATTCAACGATCACCTTCGCGAACAAAACACTTTTTGCCATGACAGTCAGGCATGCAACTGAATGGATCTGAAATATCAGGCGGCAAACATTACGAACGGAGAGACATAGACGTAGAAAAATGAAATATTATCATTATATCTAGGTATTTCCAATTAAATTATTTATCACGTTTTTTCCATTTAAAAAAAAAAAAAACATTCACTATTTAAAATTTATGTTTTAAAGGAATGTTTTTATAAATATCAGCCGACTTTTAGAAATTTTAATATTAACTTTGAACAATAATTAGTTTTGCTTAATTCGTTATAAATGGAGGCAAACACGTAAGATAGTTTAAAATAAAATATTTTTTTAACACAATGGGGGGTCAGAAATTTTAATCAAAATATAACAACGAACTAGGGTGCTTTCCGAAAAAAAAAACTCTTCAAAGTAATTAATCATATAGTTCATGATATAAATAAAGACACCCAAGACCCAATCACTTTTCATAATTCCTACCCAAAAAAAATATTTTAAATAAATCAGCCTCAAGTAGGTACCCCTCTTAAAATACCCATTATGTAATATAAATAAATAAAATTCCATGATTATAATATGTCAAAAGCTTATCATGAATTAACCAGTCCTAACCTATTTAAATTTAAGAATGAAATAAATTTAGTTTTTTGAGTTTTATAAGTTTCAAGAATAGCAATATAGCTGAAAGTATTTAATTGAAATAGGTTATAATTACATTCTTACAATTGGCTTATCTCAAAACAAGTGGTTATTAAATATTGTTGCTTTATTTTTCTACATTCCAAGTAAAAAATGTTTTATATATATAAAATGCTATAATACCTCTATATAAAAAAACGTTTTAAAATGCAGCTATTTACATACTCATATACATATATATCTGTATACGTAATATATTAATAAAACAAAATTTTAATAGTTTATTTTATTTATGTACAAGGTTACAATAAATTACATTCAATACAATCGATAAATTAGTTTACATTATCTTTTTAAAAATTAGATAATTATGTGTAATAATATATTAAATAAATATTTTTTTTAATAAAAATGAATATAATACATAAGCATTCAGTCATGTTGCCTTATGTATAATCTGTGCAAACGTTAATTTAAATTTATAGAAATTATTGCAGAAAATAAGGTAGATATTTATGAATTTCATTATATGCCTTATATTCTATTTCCTTTGTAAGCGGCAGTATCTTCACCAGAAAAATATACAATAAAATAAATTAATAAACTAAATTTAACATTATTAGCATTATTGCATATAATTGTTAAAATAAATTACTATAATTTCCTTACATAGCAAGCTAAAAAAACTCATCATTGTATTATCGCTTGTTGTAATCATATCACAGGCATTGTCAACCACAACAGTCATCATTTTAGTATTATTATTATATGCAACAATTTAAATCAGCAGCATTAACCCTCCCCTTAATGTGCTAAAAACATCCGTAAGCTTCAATGAAATTTATTTTCAACACCATATGAAAATGTGAATATTCCTAAATATTGCTTTGATTGACTATGGTTGAAGTTGAAATGTAATAAATTTTGTAATCTAATCTGAAAAGGAGAAAAAAACATGGCAATTAGCCGATATAGCTGTTGTAGCCAACAAATTCAAGGCGTATATTGACCCGTGTGCAGCCAAATTCATACTGACAGAATGTTCGCGAAACCGTGCATGTGCCCGGTTCCAACAAATCTGTTTATTCTGCGCCGACACTCACACAGAAGTATGACACGGGCGCACGATTTTATCCCCGATTATTCCAGAAATTATTTATTTCCATCGCTACAAATGAATAACTATACATTGTTATAATTTTTGGAGCAATACAAAAATTGTGAACTCAGTATCTATTATATTTTATATGAATATTCTCATTATTAGAATCGAGTTGTAGTAAATACATATCATCGTAAAGTAAAGGTTAATATACTGTAGGTCACCAATCAATTTTTTTTTTTATGTAAACGCATGCAGGAGAGCACACCCGGTCAAGACCAATGCACTCTATGACGCTCAGCCAGGGAGGCTGGACGCTGCATGCGGGAAACGTGTGTTGTGTTCGAATTTGTGTGTGGGTTGGGGAGATTGCAAGTGTATATTTATCTGTTTCTTGAAGAGATCCAGATTATAGGAAGGAGGAAACACAGATGCTGGAAGAGCATTCCATAGCTTACCGGTGGCATTAAGGAAGGAACTTTGGAAGCTGCCAGTTCTTGGTCGACATATATTAACCATGTATGGATGTTCGGCAAGTGTAAGACGAGTTTGTCGGCTGTGAGTGGGTGCAGGAGGAATTAGTTCTTTAAGTTCCGAAGAGCAGCGACCGTGGTAATAACGGTAGAAAAGATAATATTTATCGAATATATTTTATATCTAATGCAATGTAGTGTGAGATCTTTGTAGTTCAGTTACGTTGATGTGTGAGGATGAACTTTTTGATTGCGGTACATTATCGACCTTGGTGTTGGTAGAGGAGCTCCTGGCGTGTGCCATCATGTTCTCCACTCGGCTAGTGGTCTCCCGAACTACCCCAGATAAGTCTGGCAAATCCGGCAGGTCCAATGTTATGTGAGCCGACAATCTTTTATAAACGGAGCTAGTATCTTTTTTATTCCTCCTGGCTTCTTCGTATTTTAGTTGCTGCTTTAAAAATATTGCATTTTTAAGCATATCTTGGATGTTGGTAAAGCTTTTAGCAGCTCCGTCCATTGATTTTACAGCACTAAAAAAACAAAAAGATTTCAATTAATATTGTACTATTAATACACGTGCAGCCTTAAAAAAAATATAGCTTTAGATTAATAAGATTGTTAATGATTTTGCACCAACAGATAGTTTGCTACTTTTGGACTTGTTGAAAAACTTGAAATTATAAAAAACTTATTGTTTTCTGACACAATAGGAGCTTTTTTCTCTTGTGAAGTTAACTCATTTTTAGTTTTGTAAAATTTCACACAGTTGTTAAGCTGCTAAATAGTAATGATAAGAAAAATATTTTCATCCTATGCCTATCCAATGTTAAAGTCAAATGAAATACTAAAGATGCCCTACATCATATTCTATCCCTCGCAATACTCTGCCTTTTACATTCACAGAAAATGACATTAATCCTCATAGCAGGGGTTCGGCCGATACCTTGTTTTCAATCTTGTTTCACTCCACCACCTTCCTTCTCCATCGAGCGTCATCTTTTTGGCAGATGTATTCCTGTCATTTCAACTAAAATATTTAAATAAACAAAAAAAAATAATCTATAATTTCCTATTCAGTTGTAATGAATGTGTGTTAACATACTATAATGCATAATGTTTCGTTACATAAATTTTGTTATCTAAGCCATTTTTTTTGAAGATGGCACAAATACACTATTCTTGTTCATGAAAATTAAGTCTTTAGGAAAAAATGGTCTGGACCTTGGGAGCAAACCTAAAATACAGGCTCATTCTATTTTACATAATATCTAGCCTCACCTAACTGCATACTCAACATCATAGCAGCGCCCTTGCAGCTCATGGTGCAGCCGCGTGACTTCCACGCGCCTCTCCACCATGGGCGGCAACGCCTTACGCACATGCTCCTGTAGGCGGTAGAATGCTAATGAGGGTTCATTGGCCACAATGTGCATGTTTTCTGATATTCTCTCAGTAGCTGAAAATTCAGTATCGGTTAACGATATAAAAAAATATAGTATACAAAGTATTATGTTTTCCACTGCGTGAAATAATTTAATAATAAGCAATAGGTAAGCACTATACCTTTCTTAACCTTTATCTCTAAATCCGGATCTCCTGAATATCCAGACATAATATGTTATTATTTTATTTAATAGTTTTTTTTTATTTTTTATTCAAAAATGTAGATTGGAGCAAATGTTTTGAAGGAATCTTTATTTGTTGTTATTATTGATTTTAAAAGGACAGCTCCTTTTGACAGCTTCCATTGTAATACCATGGTTCTGGAAATTAAATTGTTGAGATATAGCTACTAGGTACCTTAAAATACCTAATATTAATAAAAATAAATTTCATCAATGTGGTAAAAAATACTTATTATTTAAGCTTATTTAATACAAAATTTAAAAAACTTAATGTAATTTTATTTAAATGATAAATACCTACCCAATGTATTTTATAAAGGGCTTAGTAAAAAAACACTTCTTTGAATTTAGGAATAACGTTGATGACTATTTTATTTTATCATATTTTTCGCCTATAAGTAAAAATAATTGTAGATCAATAATATTCATTCTAATGTTGGTAAGTAAATAGGTATATTATTCTACAGCAGTAACACTTTAATATCAGCTGATTGTCTTATCGCTGTCAAATGGCGTAATTTTAAAAACAAAGATAATTTTATTATGTCGATTCATCAAAAGTTTTCTACATTCTATCGAACACATATTAACGGTCAACTTGATAAACAATGATGATGAATAGTATTCGTGAAGCATATGGAAGTGTTGTAGGGAAAATCGGATCGCCTACAAAAGGTGATTCGATTGCTAACAAGAAGATATTATGTGTTGGATTATGTACATTGGACATCGTTCAAGTTGTCCAGACATTTCCAGTCGAAGATTCAGACCAAAGGTATTAACAAATCTTAAATATTTCTGTCAAATTTATTAGTCTACAAAAAATACAAGACCTTTAAAAAAATACGCATTTCTAGGTAGAAATACACTATAGAAATGTAGGCTAGCAACAAAATATCGATGACACAGAAAAATATGACATCAACATTTCTAAAAGCGTTAACATATTTTTGTGAATACTATAATTGTTTAATCGTAGTTATATCACAATCAAACATTTCTTTTATTATAGAATGCTAAAAAATACCTATATAGTCAATACATATATATGGAGGCTCATGTTGGCGCAGTTTTAACCTTCAAAGGTTATGAGTAAAGTCATGCCCTAGATTTTTCCTACGTACTTGCTATTTTACCATAATTATTGCTTATTTTTCTTACTTGCAAAAGAATCGTGCACTTATTTTTTTTATCAGATTATAATTTAAAAATAATTTGAATTAAAAAATGAACAAATAAAAAATATTTACTTTGATTTCACATTTGTTTTTCAGTGATTGTACATATTTCAGAGCAGACCCGGTCTCTTCTAAGCACAATCTTAGCATTGCTTAAGATTTGATTAGGTTGCATACTATGCATTGCTTAGAATGGATTGGTTCTGGTACAAAACATGTACAATGACTTAAAAATAAATATGAAATAAAAGTAAGTATTTTTAAATTTTGAATTAAAATTATATCAAATTATAATTATGCAGTTTCACACAGTATCGTCAGGCAATAACCTTAATGTTATTTTAAATAGTTTAAAGTCATAAAAGAAGAATAGTCTTTATAACATTTAATGTTTCCATAAATTGAGTAAAAAGTAATTTTAATTTTACTTATTTATAATTATTCTCATATGGCGAATAAAGATATGATCCGCTATAAAAAAACAGATTATTTTGATATCATATTTCAGATCAAGTATTTACTTCAATATTTGTTGTTTTTATCAAGTAAGGTTTTTTTTTATAAATATTAACATTTTAGGTGCTTGGAGGCCAGATGGCAGCGAGGAGGAAATGCATCCAATAGCTGCACGGTCTTATCCCAACTGGGCGAGAACTGCGAGTTCATCGGGACATTGAGCAAAGAAAATCATCTTACCTTTCTATCAGAAGACTTCAATAAGTACAATATAAGTACAGAGCACTGCATATATCACGGGTCAATACATTGAATACTTCATTACTTTTTTGCTTCCCTAATTTTCCAAATCCACTCCGACCCTAATTGAAGCATATTACAATCAGTACTCAGATTATCACCACAAGAAATATTTTAAGCTACCAAGTCATTTGCCTGATCATTCATTAATCTGAATTATTCTTTGATTATATCTTGAACATCATAATAGATGATATTATAACCCAGTGGTCTTCAACATGCAGTCGGCTAACTGGATCCAGTCCATAAGTTTTAATTACACAAACTGTATTTACTGGCAATTCTTCTTTTAAACTAATTTTCTGGAATTAAAACAATAATCAGCTGTATTCTATCTTGGCTACATAAAGATGAGTCTATGAAAGATTTAAATAACTGGTTCCCGCTGGTGCATAAAATGTTTTTCATAGTTTCGCCGATTCGCAGATGTTGCTGAAAGTTAAAAGAATACTACTCTGGTTCATATTCTAAACACTATTCCTATTTTAGGAAGCACAATTGTACATTAATTAAATTTCGCTGTACTGACATTACTATGACATAGTTTATCTTTTGGATTATCTTATTACGACATATAAATTATAATTGTCGAATATAATTCATAGCCTCATTTTTTATTTATTTTAGGGAGTGCGATGCTCCACTGTCGACAGTAATACTGTCATTAGAAGGTGCCTCTAGAACAATCCTACATTCCAACCCAACTTTACCAGAGCTTAAGCTGGACGAGTTTAAAAAAGTTCCTTTAAAAAAATACTCTTGGATTCATTTTGAGGTGAGGAAATAATTATGTTTCGTGCCCTTAATAAAAGTTTGTAATGTAATTTGAAATTGAGCAACATTCATGGTATAAATTAGCTGCCATTTGAATTTCGCAGTGATACTAACAGTGTTTTATTTATTTATTTTATAGTAAAAAAATTATTAATGTTATCTTATTTTCTAATTTTTGTTCTTCCAATAAAAAATCTTAAGTTTTTTTAAAAAATATAATTACTGTAAACATTCTTTCATCTAAAAAATGTAGTAAAAGCATATATATAAGTTAAAGTAATATATTTATTTTCCTCTTTTTTAGGGAAGAAATGTGAATGAAGTGTCTTTAATGATGGAATATGTGGATCACTGGAACTCTACATACAATCAGGATGAATTAAGCAGACCCATACAAATATCACTGGATTTGGAAAAACCAAAGATGGAATTGTTAGATTTACTGCCTTATGCTGATGTAGTTTTTGTTGGGAAGGATTTTGCTCGAGCACGCCATTGCTCAAACATGAGTGAAACTCTGAAAGATGTGGCTAAAGATACTAAAGAAGGGTAATTATAATCAAGCATTTTTATATATCTCATTACTAAAAATGTATTACATCTTAAAAACAATATTTCTTCACTGATTATTTTTGCAGGCATAGTAAAACTTTCAATTATAATGTTAATAATGCATTTGCAATTAATTGAGTTTTATTTTAATACTTAAAGAAGTTTACAGTAATAATAAAATTGAAGTTATAATTATTTGTTTTGTGTAAATTTATATTACAGTTTTGCATGAATACAAAACCACACACCTTGTATTTTTATTGAAATTCATGGAGAGCATTTCATTTTATTAAAGCTATTTTACGAAAAGTCAATTAAATTGTGCAAATATAAATGTTTCATATTTCTCATAAAGACTTCATCCACTGATGTCATCTATTCAATCTTTGTGTATCTATTTGGATCTAAGACGAATTACAAGTATTAGATTCTTCTTAGATTTTCACTGCCAGATTTGGTATTGTTGCTTTTGAGTTTAGCCGTGTGTGGCGAATTCTCTAGTACTAATATTTCGAACGGAATTGCAGGGGTCTTCTTTCCTGCAATTGCAACTGACTTTATTCAATGAATGATCAATATTCCTTTCTAAATCTTTTTCAGTGCGATAATCATCTGTGCTTGGGGAGACAGGGGAGCAATGGCTCGGGCTCCTGACGGCACTACAACTCAGAGTCCCGCTTTTCCACCTCGGAAAGTTGTGGACACCCTTGGAGCAGGGGACACGTTCTGTGCCACTGTCATTCATAGCCTCTCCAACGGGAGATCTCTACAAGATAGCATCTCTCTCGGCTGCCAGGTCGCCGGAGCAAAAGTTGGATACAGAGGATTCAATGAAATCAAACAAATTTACGAAAAGATTAATATGTAAAAGGCTAACTTTTTTACTGTTGAATGCTTCATTTATACATTAGATATATTTTTTTTCAAAATATATATTGTGCAATACTTCTATCACGTTTAACGCCTGCTAGATCTTTCCATTACATTTCTAATATAGCATATGTTGCATTTAAATGTTTAACCGTTATAAATATGACAACATTAATAATATATAATAACTCAATAATAAACAAAAGCTTTGAATAATGACTATTCAAAAGGATTATTTGTGATAATACTTATTGTCATTAAACATGTAACAAAATTATGTACTTTATTTTTATCCTTGCATAATCAGTTATAAGTAGGTAATTATTTAAGTATTTTATAATGTTTATAATAATATCACTAAAAAACTTTATTTTAATAGCATTTAACTCACTCGATTCTTCTTCTGAAATACATTTTTCAAAAGTGAAAAATAATTTGTGCGCAGTAAATAAGTACAGGTACTTCGTGATTCTTTGGAATTTCAAGTGGAATTCGAAACATATCAAATTTTAATTTCCACTAAAAAATATATGACTTCATTTCCTTCATATAAAAAATTTGGATTATTTAGTTCTGTGTTAATCACATGATCTGTGTTTAGTCATCAAAAGAATATTTTTTATCTGGATTGATGCAGAAAATTACCACCAGAAATAGAAATGATCATAAATGTGGTTTCTGTTCCACTTTATGGTTGACTAAACTGAGACAGGTAAATGTTAATATGAACTCTTCTCTTGATCGATTTTAATATTTATAATAACTTAAAAAGTCATCCGATTATTTAAAAATATGAAAAGATTATAATACTTTAATTTAATTATTTTATCCAAAATCCACTCCTGTATCGAGAAGTTCTCTAATCATAACTGTGGCATCTCGCGGCAATATTCTCAATAGATGGCCCACAAATATCAAGTGTTTAGGAATTGACACTTCAACATAGTTTCTTCTCACGGCTTCTATAATGGATTTAGCCGCCTGAACAGCTCCAATCGTACCAAAATAGCTGGGTATTCTGCAAACATAACAAAGCATCTCAAATTAAAATAATTCACTTTAACCACTAGATTACTAAACCGACAAATGCATCTGGAAGATGTGCTAACCACCAGACCCAAACAGACATGGGTGTCCAAAATATTTAAATTAATGAATACTCAGGTTTTCAATGGAATATATGAAAAATATATATACTTTATTTACATCTCTCTAAGCACACTCTAAACATTTTATTTAAATATTGAATTTCGGTGTATTTTAGGTGAAAATATATTTTTCCCCAAATGTGCCGTGCGCACAGGCAACGGCTACGCCACATGGCAAATATTACCACCTTGATTTATGACCATCGTCACAAAATTTATTGTTTATTTTAATTATATTAATGAACATTTCCGCAAGCATGACTACCAAAGAAATCATAATTTTGATGTGTATATTTAAAAAAACGGTTCCGATAAAAAGGACACTAATAATTCATTTACACAGTACTTGTTAAAAATCACTGGTTACAAACCAGTATGTAAAAAATTGTTGACAATTAAAAATATTAATCATTTAAATGTGTTTGATCTGGTGAAAGAACTATATGCTATCTAAAACCATTTAAAATTGAAATATATATTTTTAAGTTAATACATTTGGCTATAAGATAATCTCATTCAAGGTCAAACAGTGGTAAATGATGGTATTTAATGAATTAGTAATAAAGGAAAGTTTTTATACGTGCATTAAAAATGTAATCCCTAAGTGCAAAATAAATCCAATTTTTGATAAAAATAAAAGATAACAGCAATATAATGAAATACCTTAATCTGATATCAGTTGCCAGGTCAGCACTCAGAATGAAAGGGTAAACGTGGACTATGGTGACGTGCACATTACTATTTTTGCTGATGCGCAGTTCTTCCAATACCGATTCAGCCATTCCTTGCACAGCAAACTGAGCAACACTCAGTGGAAGCTGACCTTTCTGCCCACTGAGGCCGGCCACTGACGTCAGTGCTACAATGTGGCCGTGATTATTTTTCTTCATGGCAGGCAAAAATGCATCCAAAAGCTAAAAATAACAAAAATCATTACTACTATTTACCAAATAAAGTAACAAAATAAAATCATTCTTATTCATATTCAAAACATCAGCACTTTGTCAAATTTAAAGTATTGAATTGAGTCAAAAGAAAATACGCTCCTAAAAACCGTAATCACTTTTGAGATGGAAACAGAAGTATATGCATTTTATTCCCATATTTTATAAATAATTTCGTTTATAAAATTAGTTCTTTACCAGTGCTCAGCTTCTTTCTTTCACATTTGAGAAAAATTTCCAACTATTAAAAATATTATATTGTATATCATATACTACTATTTAAGTGTTAAATGTTTTATTATCAGATAAATGGTGTGGGTACCACAGAACTTTAAATTTTAAGCTTTTTAAATTTTAGATAACTTTGTAATTGGGCATTTTTCTGCCAAACTGTATCGAAACCCAGTGCTTTAAAAAAAACCTTAAAATTGGACTTTCCCTAAAATATAAATATATTTCAAACTATTTGATATTTTTCTACGAAACTTGCAGTTTTTTAGTTACATAAGAGAAAAATAATGTGTATTTGAAAATAGAGTAGAGGCAGTAAAAAATACTAGTTAATTAATAATACAAGTTAGGTATTTTGTATGAAATTTCAGTAATTTAAAACAAAAAAATATTTATAAAAACGGATTAAACTCAAAAACACAAAAATTAGACGTCCGAAAGAAAGCAATATAATGGAGTCACTGGAAAAACAAACAAAAATGCAAGAACTTAAATCTGTTGTTGGAATCATCCTCTTTTTTGTAAGTTGCTCTTTATTTTTAATGGCTATTGTTGTTGTTCGGTTCTAAATTTATTGTATCGGTATGTAGATATATAAGGTACTGATGACAATAGATGATGCGTAGTCCGTTAACTATTTGACGTCCTTGTTTACAATTTCCTGGGTCGCACTGCTAAGCGGAACAAAACGAGTTAACATGTCTTCTGCGCTTTAGTATAAAATGCGATATTACAAATTTACTTGTTTCCTGGAAAAAACATGTTAACTTAGGATCACCATAAGCAGAAATTACCAATTTTTCTATCACAGTTCAGTTTCTGTTTAATAATGTAATTCATATCTTATGCAGTTTACATTACTTATAAGAGAAGTTAATATTGTGTAATATTTTACCCAAAAATGAGATGTGAGAGTGAGATCCATTGTTTTATAAATATCAGACGAAGGTTCTGCCAGAAGTGACCTGGGACTTGGGATTCCGCAGCAGTGAAACAGCATTGTAACATCACCGACATCTTTCTTTACACTCGCCGCCATCTTGGCGACTTGGTCCCTCTTCGTTACATCGCAAGTGTAGTGCCAGACTCTCTGTGCTCCGCTGGGCAATGTTTTTTGGGCAGCTAAAGCGACCGATTCATTCCTCGTGGGGTTTATGTCAATGCAAATAACTTTAGCTCCTAACTTTGCTATTTGCTTAACAACTTCACAGCCAACACCACGGCTTGCCCCAACAACCTTAAAAAATAATAATTCTTTTACAACCCTATTTATGCATTTTACTAATTATTTTTGAGTTCACGTAACATTACATATGCTAAAAAACACTTTTCATGGTGATGTCTACTTGATGATCGACCGAATAACAATAATTTGAAACCAACCTTTTGTTGTAAAAGGGTTAAATATTTTATGTGTGCCTTAGTGCGGACTGGACTTGAGCAGTGGCAGATCTAACAGTCTGCAATTAAGCAAACTAGCTGACTAGGGTTTCCTTTTGCGTATCTTTGTAGTTTCTTAGAGACTGCACATTTTTAATAATTCTGCATACACATTTAGCAGAAAAATTGTCATCACTTCCTTGTGCAAATATATAAGGAATTGTGCCATATCCAAAAGTCTATACTTTCATCCATTGCAAGAGAGACATACACAAAAAACTGCTCTTTATCCTTCAGTTATTCACTTCAGTTAGTACACAATTCTTCCGTCCGTCAAGTACAAGATTAATAGAAAGACTAACATTTTCAAACATTTTTTCCTATTCCGGGTATAGTTCCTCCGTAATAGCTAGGATACAAGATCACTGTCGGTAAATGGGAGGCCATCCTTTCCTGTTATCTCTGCTACTATGTAGGTGGTTAAAACAGCTGATTCATTTTTGTCTGTCATAAAAGTGTTCTGCCGATCTTTATGAGACAATTTCAAATTAATGATTTTATATTTTGGGGATTCGTCTTCAGGACACCCATATAAGCCGAATATTTTGTGAACCGCACAAAGCCGCGACCCATGTTTTAAAATGATGAAAAATACTTCATTTCATCGAAACAATTATATTAATAAAATATGTGGGGCTTTCAGTTTGGCAAAGGATGAGTAAAAAAGGCAAAAATTTGCAAGCCATCTTGAGATTATCTTGTGTGTGATTCACAAAGGTGAACAACGTTTGAATTTCGTCATAATTACGACATAAAAAATGTAATAATAAGAAAAATTTTTAACAGAAATTATAAATCATTTTAAAATAAGTTAGACAAAGACTGTATCTATTAGTACTAAATGTATTTTTTTTAAATCCTGTTAATGTTTCTTTAGAATAACATTATTTAAATTTTAAATCAAATATTATATGTAAATTTTAATGAAATAGTAAATTTGTAACAATAAAAATTCTTACCATGACAATCTCCCCACTAATGTCTTTTTGTGGAGATGGCTTAAATAACTCGTAAGCAGCTTTTCCAATGGAAAATAATGAGTAGAGCATTAACCAGGAGATGTCCCACATAAGAATGCATGCTGCATACAATTGTAACAACATCCGGATGGGAAAAAACAGTCGAATACTCTCAGGAAGAGTATTCACCCAACTATCCTCAGCTTCCACGAGATCCTGCAACACATTATTTTAGAGTTTAGCTGATTTGTAAGAAAAAAAACAAACTAAATTTAAACTAACCTATTCGATGTAAACAACTACCATTTTGCTTTCGATTTCCAGACGCTGTAATAATTACTGAGGCCATGAATCGCCAACCGATACTGATTAGTATTTTTGATCATTGGACGAGGATCGTGACCTGAGAGATAAGAAAAAACTCTAGACTAATAATTATCATAAATAATTGAAGTACAGTGACTCACACGTCTGTCAAGTTGACAGTTGACCGGCCAAAATCCAAAGAGCAAACAACTTATTATTGCCATTACAAAAATGGAATTGCCCATAGTTATTATAAAAAAGAAATGGAAAAAGGATTAATTTAAATAGACATTTATTTATATTTTTATAGTACAGTAGAATGAAGATATTATTTGAATATAATTTTTAATTAATTTGAATTGAAAAATTAATAAATTAAAAATATATTCAATAATTAAAAATGTTTTTATTTAAGAAATCTAGCATTTATTATATAATATAAGATGAAAAACGTTAGCAGTAACAAATATTATTTTTAAAACACTCCCTTAATATTTTTTTTGTATGGTGCTCTGTTGTCTCTGATCAATAAAAGCCGGTATCACACATACCATGACACCCGAAAGATAAGCACGTATTTATTTATTCATTTATTTTTTAATTATTTTATTTCAGGGAAATGATTTGATATCAATTAAACAGATATTTTATGTTCATTCTTCGCTTTTATTTAACACAGGTCATAAATATATTTTTTTAATCATGGAGTCTTATTACTTTTTATCTTAAGAATAAAGTGATGTTTAAAGGTAAATATTATTTAATGGCATATACATTGCATGATAGTATTTCAAAATTGTTTTTACAAACATTTTCGGAATTTTAATATCTAATATCATTATTTATATATATACCTACATAATATCGTTATTTACAATATAATTTAAATTTATTATTTTAAAATTATTATTAGTAGTGAAATGTTTGTAATTCTAATGTTGAATTCTACAATATTTTTTACTAATAAAATATTTTAGTGTATAAATAATAAAAATAAATCATAAGAAAAAAGTTTAAAAGGCCTACAGTATTTTGTAATTGAAATGCATAAATATGTCTATTTGTAGTTAATACCAGTCCATATAATTTTTATCCTTGATTATTTTGCCCTTAATAACACAACCAAATACATAAGTTATTCCAATTTGGTTAGTAATTTATAATTAAACAATTAAATAAAAAAATATTATTGATGTAGGTTCAATCAAACAAATCAAAATTTAATATCGTTTTTCAGTTGACAGGAATGATGTAATTACTTGGGTAACGATGAGGTTACTGAATACTAATTTTATTCAAATACCTTTATCATATTTTTCATTCTTCACACGTGTGACCGGCGACTAACTTCGCATGCCACACTTAGGTAATCCCTGAATTTTTTATTATTATTGTTTCGAATTTTGCTGGCGACATTATGATGTGCCACTTCACTATTTGAATTTGTTTACATTTAATTTTATTTTTAAATTTTATTTTAACTATTTGATCTTTAGAAGTAAGAATTATTTCATAGACATATTATATTACGAGATAAAATATGCTACGAATTCATCAAGCTTTTGAAAGACGTCAGCCATAATCAGCTATATTCAGTTTTGTAGAGCGTGTCTCTGTGATACGACGATGCGGGTGTGAGGCGGTTAAAGTCCAGAACATTATAAAAAACATGAAATTTCTACTTTATTTTATATGAACACATACAGGAGAATACCGACAGATGGTTATAGTAATGCTGAAGTCTCATCTGTGGATTCTATGACGCTTACCATGTTACATATGGTTAAGCTCTGCATGTGGGGTGTTCATCCGCCAACGTCATAGACTACAGCCCGACATTCAAGCATCATCCTTATTATTACAGGAATTTACTATGAATGGGTGGTCTTCACGGAACGACTTTCATCTACCACTAATTTTTATTAATAGGCTATTTCTGGCAGGTGAGGGATCAAATTCACACCAACCGGGGGTATTTTAGAGCTCAGAAATCGATTAAAAATCTTTTTGTTTTAAATCTCCGTCGGGGATCGAACCCACGAGCTTTGGCTTGTCAAGCAAACGCTTTGACGATTGATCTATATCCACCGGCATGCGCTGCCAAGAATTATTATTAATTATTAAAGTATTTTTTTCTAGGATCAATGAACAATTTTCACATTTTATATAGTCCTATAGTAAAGATGCTTGAATTAATCGACGTATGAATACTCAAAGACATCGCCTCGTTTTATACAACCAACATTACACTACCATAGAGGGTGTGAAATAATAGCCTTAATAATATTACAATTATAATATAATAATATTGATGCTTGCCACAGTAAATAGGCGACAAAAACGTGACTGAAAAATAAAAATACTTTCCTTCTAAAATTATTATCAATGATAACCCTGGTCAGGTTTTCAGTGCGTATGTAGGTATGGATAGTTGTGTAATAGAGTAACTATTGCTCGCATGTTTTCACACTCAAAAAGAAAGCTACTTTGCGTGATAAGGAAATTATATTGCATTTTTTTTGTTTGCCCACTACAATGCCATTCAATGAGAAACATTTTACAGTTTTAAATACGTTTCAAATATTTTGAATAGTACGTGTTCTATGAATATGGTTTGAAATTATATAGAATTTTAGAAAAAAATATCACATATAATTATTCTAATGAAAAAATCATTGATTTGACCATGGAGATTTATAAATTATCCATTGTGTTATTTGTAAATACTCTTCTTCTTCTCTACTTTGTAATTTTTTAAAGCTATTTGCGTACTTTTAAGTTTACTTATTGTCGTGGTGTATCATCATCACCATCAGCCTGTATCCGTCCACTGTTGAACGTAAGCCTCCCGCATGCGTCTCAATCCTCTTCGATCCACCGTCTTCCGCATTCAAGTCACTATTCTTCTTATGTCGTCAGTATATCTTGCAGGAGGTCAGCCAATGCTTCGTCTGCCAGGTGGTGTATCACCTCTAATTAATATTATTTTTGAAACGGCATTCTGAAATAATACTTGCGTTTATTATTATACACAACGAATTAATTATAAAAATGAAGCATTCATTTTATTAAGAATAAGTAAAATTTAAATTTTTAAGGTTGTATTGTACACTTTTAAAAAAAATAATCGGGGACACAATTCTGAATTTGTCACAGGAATATAATGTTCTTTCAGATGAATTGTATTTTAAAAACAAGATGCCTAAAAAGGAGTGTGTAGATAGATGCTGGTTTGTTTAGATACTAATTAGGAAGACATTAAAGGAGCACACCTGCGTGACTTATTTACTTAAATAATAAAATTCATGAATTGACAATTCCAGCTTAGCAACTGGTTTTGTATATGTGCAATGTACAATCCATCATTTTTATTATTTTCGTATTTTATTAATAACAGTACCTTATGTCTACACTATTTATTAATAAATATAGAATACTCTTATTGATCTTAAGAATTATTATTATGAATACTCGGAAATATAGTTATAGGCTAACTTTCTATATTTTCCGTCTAAATTTTTTACATGTTATTTACTTTATTCTGTGCTATAAATTATTATGTGTACTCATAGATTAAATAATTACACATTTATTACTGCTGTTTATGTATATGTGGGACAATTTATTGCAACAATTCCTTCTTAATTGGTAAGGCTTGTTAGACATTTAGGCAGAGCGAAAAAGACACACCTAGGATTTGTTTTTCATAAACAAAAATATTTTGGATGCTTTTAAATTATTCAAATACAAATAAAAAAAATATTTCAAATGCTTGTAGTTTATTGATATTGTTATATTTACGTAAAAAAGCTAGCAAGGGATACAAAAAAGGAAGAACTAGCGTTATGTTAGTGCTAACACTGTCAATGATTTTGGAATTTCGGTCTAAAAATTTAGAAACATTAATTACTCTTGTACCAAGAAACACCTGCTGTACTTGAGTGCCTCATTTCTTGCATCCTGTGATACCATCAGTCGTATTAGATTTTCCTTGTTATTTGTAAATTTGTAGACCTTATCATTAAAATATATCTGATAAATAAGTACATAATTTTTAGAAATTATGTACTTATTACTGTTAGCAGGGAGAGCATAGAAATGTTTTTTTAGGGAGATAAGTGAAAATCGACTATATGTATTGAAAATGAAAAAAAAAATATGCGTTAGAAGCCACATTTATTTGTACAATGTTAAGTAGTGTCTTCGTTTGTAATAAATCATGCAAACATCTTGAATGCTTTTATTCGTCACTTATGAAATTCACATAACTGGTTTGATGGACGTCGGCCTCGATCCCAGGCAGATGACCTGCGACCGCCCAAGACCCACCCAATCTACTGTCAGCAATGGCAAGAGGAGAGGGATAGGTAAGTCATGGTCAAGAAGAACAGTGTTCAAATTCACCATAGTCATCAGCCATCACCGGAAAGCTGAAGCGAGAAATTCGCGGAACGTCCGTATTCCATAAATTAGCAATATTCCGCGACATTCAGGTGTTGACATTCATTACTATTCTACTTTTAAGTGCGTTATCCGTTATCGGTCGTTGACCATCACTTTAGAATGTAAACTTATGCAAAATGACGGCGAGAAGTGGAAGACCTTCATTTGAGCTTTATGTCAATCGCAAAGATAAATATAATATGCATTTATATTAAATTTAATTGCAAAAACTTGCAGTTCATTTTGCACAATGTACAACTCCACGGGACACCAAATATAAATTATTTCAAATGAATATGGACGTCGTAAACTATTTAACTGAGTAAACTAATTGATGTTTCATCCTGCGAGACGATATCGACTTTGATAATATACTCGTATATACTTTATCAAGTACATAAATACTCAAAAGAAAAGTTACAACATGAAAATGTCAATTTATGTTTTGAAACTATCAAGGCATTAACATTTAAAATCGGGTTTTTAAATACTTACCGGTCTACGTTGTGGGTAATTTGAGTTTAATATCCAAATTTTAATGGTTAAATTAAACAATTATCTCGTTTGATAGGATTTGGTGAGGTTTTAAAATTAATAATTGATAGTTACTTAACTTGGGGAAAAACCAAATAATGGTGTAGTTTATTTACATTTGGTGTAACTAACAAGAACATATTAGATAACCTCTAAAAACTAAAAACACATATCCATTATACATGCTACCTATTCTTACATACGTAGCTATGTAATACCTGTGTTTTAGGCTTACCAGACATGCAGGCATTTAGATAGGTAGTAAAATAACATTTTTTTCGTGTGTCTAAGTGATTACACAATTTTTGAAAAAATCGTTTAGAATTGTAAGCAAAGTATTTTTGTACAAATTTATTGTAGTAAAATGATAAAGAATATAATTCACAGTTTCATCAGCATCATAAAGAAAATATTTATATGTAATCCAACCTTCTTTATATTTATTTTATCAAAAATATTTTATTGGAAATATTAAAAATAAAAATCTAACTATAAAAAAAACATTATCTTCGGAATCTTAGCATCAATAATTATTATATTTAAAATAACTTTTGTAATAGTAGGTGGATTATTAATATATGGCTATAGATAAAGCTTTGTTCTCATACGGGATTTAGTCATACAAGTATGTTTACATTGCAAATTCAAACTGGAATTTTAATACCAATTTGATAATCAAACATCTTGAGTTAACACACCACAACTAAACCTATACACAACATGAAACGGTGGGCAGCATGGATGCTGTATTACGATAACCTTGAAAAATAGGCTTTGGTAATTTGCACCTGGGAACATAACTTGAAATTTTTCTGAGGTGATGACACGAACAAAAATAACTTTGATAAAAGGACATAATATCCAAATAAACAAACCATATTTTAAAAGACTGAAAAGTGAGGTAGAGAAATGAATATACCTGCAATAAATAAAAATACGCATTAAGTATGAGAAACTAATATCAATAATAATCTAAGAAGTTTTACAAATATAAGAGTTTGTGACAAAAAATACTTTCATTCAACTTAGAGTAATAATGTTTGTCATATATTTTTATTGCCCAATAAATCATATATTCTTAATAATTAGCATTTATTTTAATACTAATATATTTAAGCGTATAAAAAGTATTTGAATATGATAAATAACAAATGCTCTTAAATATAATACTTATACTATATCTATTATAGTAATACATATACAAGTAGTAGGTGTTAATTTTTCAATTCAAACAGATGTTAAATGGCCACCGTGTTGGTAATAACGAAGACTCTGGCTTAATTCTGTCAAAGGTTGGTATCCTACGTCTATCTTTATTTTTTTATGATTATTTTATAAAAACAGTTTGAAAATAGACGCCACTAATTTTTTATTATAAATCGTTAAAACACATGGAAATTACACTTTTGCACAACACACATATTATATAAACAATTTTGTCGGAAACAATTGAACTTCGGCAGTCGATTATAACCTTGAGAATATAGTACTTTCTCTCCCTGATGCAAAAATATTGTTTGACTACATTAAGTTTAGTATTTCATATTTTCATTAAGATCACAGCAACAATTCCCCGGGAATATAATTAACTTTAATTTTCTCATGTATAATAATCGTATTTATTACACATCATATAGGGAATCATATTCATAAGACATATCTTATAATATAGCCAATCTATCAATAGTGTTTTACTACAAGTCAGTGTACGCAATGTCCTCATTATTGACTATCACGTCGAGGTTCGTCTCGCAATTTGCACTGTTTAAAGTTTCTAAAAGTTTTTACTGTAAAATTAACAATTCAATCACATTTTAGCAATTGCTCAACTGCTTAGCATGCAAATACACTTACCATAGAAGTGTCCGCGGAGTAATTGCGGCCGGAGAATTATTCAAAAATCGAAAGTGAATCAAACGCCCGACTGTTTTCCAAAATATATTTTAGATTTTAAGGTACTTTTGAAACAATACATCGCACGTCTGTGTATTAGTTTACTTACGTCTTATTGTTCTCGAAAACTGTTACTTAATATGAGTACTTGCATTACAAACCATATTTCAATGAACTCATGCATTCATGTCATTTTAGTGTTTCCACGTAAGAGCTGATGACAAAAACATAAGACGCTGTGACATTCAGCTGGGATACCTTGACGCATAAAGTGGATATAATGAAATTTAGTAAAAGTACTCACAAAAGAATCTTAAAAAGGTACAAATTAATTAAAAAATAAAAATACATAAAATATTTATGTATAAAATTGTTATAATTATATAAAATTATATTTACGGGAAATTATTGCTGTGATCATAATGTGATTTTAATTAAAAGTAAAATTTTATATTCAATAGTCATAATAATAGTAAAAATATAACAGATATTTGAACCTGCAGATGATTTTGTAATCTTTTATGCTAATATTTGAATATTTTTTTTTCTTTTATATTAGTTCTTTATCTGAGGAATAGAGGTAAAATTGGCTCTTAAAATTACTACCATTTAGCTCTATCAACTGCCATGATACTTGCGACTTCTCAAATCATATTTGCACCTGAAGATCCGCCGAGGACATTTTAGTTTGTATAGATACCAATGCATCTTCGGAATGAGAGCCAGAGTGCATGAAAAAAGGCAACTACAGGATCGAACCGTATTTGGACATATTTGCAATAAAATATATATTTGAAGTGAATGTGGTGGTTAGTTCGACACTCTTGAGGTCTAAGCAATTTTATCGCAAGGGGTGATTCAATCCATAAACATTCTACAAAAGGCGTAAAAGTAATTATAAAAAAATATAAATAAGTATTTCTCAGTAATGTATTTCAGACTACAACAAAGAGTTTTGTATTTATATATTAGAAAGATAAATATAAAAATTAAGTTAAGCAAATAACCAGCACTCATTTAGGCGACATTATTTGCAGCAACGTGTAAGGACATTGAGAAATTTTCAAGTTTATATTTTTATTACAATTGAATCATTGTTATGTTTACAAACGAACAATGGTATTATGAAATTGACATTAATTTTGTATTTTTGAGCCATGGCCAAGGACATTTTTGACAAAGAACAGGAAACGCATGGCAAGAAATAAAAATATGCCCAGTATTTAAAAAAAATTTTTTTTTACATTACTCAACTAATTTTAAGGCGCATTAACTAAGTATCGTATTAACTTTAACATAACAGGCGAGTTAAAAAACGGCGCACCGACAAAAGCTCGCTTAAATAAAAGCGCGTATACAATTAAAAACGGACAATTAGCGCTACGACATAAACATGCTGAAAGCTTATATAAATAAATCTTATTATTGAAATGTTCATAAGCATAATATATGCATATTACGATCGACCTATGAGTATGTTAAAGCGAACATAAATCTATTTTATGTTGTCATTAAGAAAAATTATAGAGCAGAACTTTTGTTACATTTTAACACAATATATTCATATGTGAGTATTATCTCTTTTGTATATAAATTATTTGAAAAGGCTATTTAATGTCAAGGTTATATAAATTTTATGTCTCTGGAATAGTCTGCGCGAAAATAATTTTTCCTTCAAAAATTAACAAATATATTTTTCTACCCACTCAAAAATCTTCTTCCTTTTATGTCTCTGGAATAGTCTGCGCATTTTATTTGTCGTCATGCTTATATCAGCGCGTTTAAGTCTCAGGCGCTTTTGTCGAAATTTTCTTAGATGCAATATGAATTAAATTTGAAAAAAATGCTTGTAACTCATAAAAATAAATGTTTTTTTAATACACTCATACCAAAAGCTAAATATCAATTTTCAACCGGTTATTTGTTTGCATGTTTCTACATATATTTCATAACCAGGTGTGCTCTCAAAAATTTGCATAACTTATTAGCCATATGTATATAATATGTTTGGAATCAAGTATATTAGGAGACTCTCCTGGTGCTGATGTTGACTCTTGGTGGACCCACCGACCGCCATGTCACGGACTTCGCGTTATTTGTCTTACAAATATTAAAAAATACTCATATTTGTCCAATAACAAACTCCGTATACGTTTTGAGGTTCAATTATTGTATTTATTCTTCACATAAATCATATCAAATTAATCTAAAAAATATGTAAAGCATACATAAATCATCAAAATAAATAGTTTATTTATATACCCAGTTTAACATGGATATTTATATTACATAATATTCAAATTTGTCAAGGAATTAGCACGTTAGAAAATTAAATAACATTTTTGTTTCGTCAATTCATAAATATAAGCACATAAAAATATTGAACTTTTGTGACGATATTCTAAAATCTAAATAGAAGTATTTTATTTTTGGAAAACATATTTAAATTTTCAAAATCCTGAATGTTTCATACCTTGGCATTTTGCGTGACTTTTTAGTTCTTATTTTTTGGTATTTTTTTGCAACCGTCTCTTTTGTGTACAGCTCCAACAACTAATAAGAAATAAAACGAAATTTTGTATCTCTGATATTCAAGCACTTTTCTCTTGCAAGTATGTCTGTACATTCCCATTAAAGCTAAGATTTATGTGACACAATCGACCCCACAAGTTCACATTGAATTATCACCCTCGGAATTTTTTTTTTAGAGATTGTATAGTATTAAGGTAGGGGATTTCCACAGCCCACTAAGCATTCTTAAAATCTTGGTTCGAATTCCGGTTAATAAAAAGAAAGGGAAGATGAAAACTGGGAGAACTCATTGGTTGAAGTTATTTAATTTTATGGGCATGTTTTTAGGAGATCTTTATCGTTGACAAATACTACTTAGTACTGCATGTTTTTATCTAAAAATATATATTCTACATTTTGGTATTAATTATCATGTGCAGAAAACTATATTCATTACGCGGACTCAGTTACTGATTAATGTATTTTTATTTAGTGCTAAATATTTATAAATATAAGATAAGCAACAAGAAAAATATTGTTTTCAGCATTTTCTAGACTTAAAACCAGTTTTTTAAATAGCTGCGTTATTTGTTTACACAAGTATACTAAATATTTCTATGGTGGTAGCCAAATCTTGTCATCGATTTTGTTCAAAATATAGATTTCATACTGCACCTGCACGTACAAAAAATGACATTAATAAGGCTGATTATATAAATATAATTGGAGCATGATTTGACATAACAATGACTTCTGCATTAACATTTGTTCGTATGCAAACTGCATAAATAAATTTTGACAAACAAGGTTGCATGGATACTAAAAGGATGACACGTAAGAAATATATTCATATCCATTACATGATGCAATATTTTATTTCATACATAATACTTAACACTTGTATTTATAAGTAAATATTTTTTTATTTATAATTGTAATAACAAAAATATTTAAATCAATTATTGTGGCTTTTGGGTTTAGCCGTGTGTGGCGAATTTCTTCTCTCCGATATTTCGACCGCCATTGCAGGGGTCTTCTTCAGGGTTGATGACTTTGTTGCGAGTTGGTGTCAGGAGGTAGTTTAGCCGTCAGCCTACTGTACCTCCCCGAGCGTCCTGTCGGGTAATCGTGTACGGTGGATATGTTCTAAGAACAGTACCCCCACGAACGTCATGTCGGACTGTGGTTGTCCTATCTTGTCTCTCTATGCTTTTGAGTATGTGCTAGAGGCGCGAAGCCATGCTGTTTTGAGAATCAAGCCGTCATCCTTGTTGATGTTGATGGGATGTCTTTTGATTTCAATGGCTTCCCTTACTAGGCGTGCATGTTTTCCTTGTGTTCGAACCACGATTTCGGGTTCAAAAAGCCATAATATCAAATCTGGCCGTGAAAACCTAAGAAGTTATATTTAAATCAAAATTATATTACATTTTTACGTTCGCAGGTTCGACAAGGATTATCAGTTAAAAACCTTTCATATATTTTTATAATACGTACATTAGAATTAAAACAATAACTTTAACAAAGTTTTATGTAAATATTTGAAATAATAATGATTATCCTGCAGCTGTGCAACATTCTTACAGACTTGTTTATCTTATTTTAAGCATTTAAATGGGCTTTGGAAATATGTGCACACATGCATTAGTCCTCGTATCCTCACAAACCTTAACTTTAACATAAAATACAAGTAATATTTAGTTCGATTAGTAATCGAGCTAAGTATTATGAACGAAGTAATCGATAGTAAAATTATAAATAGTGTATTTAAAACAATCAAGATTTTCTTTTAGCATTACGTGAAGGTCAGATAATCCAAAAGTATATTTAAAAAATCTTCCATTATTTAAGGAACGTGGTTCTATGAATTTGTGTGATATCAATTAAATTTTAAAAAATACGCTTATAAATGTGTATAAATTTATTTCAAATAAAACATAAAATTGATATCAACAACGATGTAATTATTATAAAGCCTTTATCGGATAATATTTATTTCCGTGGACATCTTTTGAAATATTTTTTGAAGGTCTGCGGAACAAGTAATATTTATTAATTTAATTATATTTAAAAACAATAAATTCATGAACTTCTGACCTTGTAGTATCGCAGGAGGTATTCTCGAGATCCGTGAGTGAAGACACACGAACATACAAGAATGGCCAAAGCAAATACATTATGTAAATTGATTATTTCGCGGCTGGGCATTTTATGTTCCCGGTAATGGTCTTGAACTTAGGAAGTCACCGGCTACATTTTATAATTTTAATGCGTCAGGTTTTCCACGAACAAAACTCAACCGTATGAGAAATGTTAACAGAAAGACAAGAAAATTCCATTCATGAGCTAATTCAATAAGTGGATAAAAATACATTAGTGTGCAGTAACATTTTTTATAATTACCTTACAGGGTAAAACAATCACACTAAAAACAAAGAAAATTATATAAATCAAGTTATAATTAGAATTAATGTATTTAATAAAACGATAGAATTCTTTTTGATCTACTGCAAGTACAGAATTGTAGATTTTCCGTGACTTTTCCAATCTACTGTGTCCATGGTGATCGTGATCTTAACGATCAATTTATATGATTGCCTAAATTCACACTTGATATTCTCATTAAAATAATGTGTTGGGTTTTCTAAGCATCATTTATCATGAAAAAGAGAATTGTTAAATAACAAAATGCCCGGTCACAATGTTATTGACTTGAAGAGTTGCAATGCGCATCTGCAGGATCATAGCAGGATCTTTAAATCACATACCTTTTTTTGAGGAATCCCGCACATTCTGGAATGCACTAGTGATTGATATTCTATTTTCTCTCTATATTGCGTGGATCCTGACTCACAATTGAATAAAAGCTTCGTCATCTTATATTAAAATACTTGTAAATGACTCATTTCAGTAAAACTTGCTCTATAACTTTAAAACAAAATATTATACGATTATAAATTAAAAATGTGCATTTTTTGTGATCGCTACTTTTGGAAAGCCATTGAAGCTACACTACATATACTAGTCTTTGAGATGTTTATTTGGTGGTCTTTTTTACAGTCCTCTTAGAGGTACCTCTGGTTTTTGTTTTGTTTGACTTCCGCTAAATTGTGCTGGGATATTGACTGAAAGTAGAAAAGAGTTGCAGAGAACATAAGGGGAGTTGTTGGTTATATACAAACAACTTAAATATGTAATTCATTTTGCGATGCGTAGCAACGAGGTCGGAAAGCGCGAATATAATAAAATATACATTTTGTTTAAAATATAAGTCACATTACAAATTCATAGAATACATTTATTATACTTACCAGTTAATTTTATAAACTTTCAACATTATATAAAAAATTTCTTCGTGTTTTTTTTTCACACAAATGACTCAATTTATAAAATATTTCCTGACTTAACCACTCCTCTATCTTGTCTATGTAGATACGTGTTTGTTTGTCTACAATAAGGCGTATTATTCACATGTGCAGAGAATAAATAATGAGATGTCATAAAAACATTTCGGTAATATTCTGTCGAATGCTTCTATTACAGGACCAGACATAGCGGTGATCTTATAACAAAAAGGGTTTGCAGGGTTTCTCGTGTACATATGCGTTGATGTCCCTTTTAACGAATTATGTATTATTATGGATTATTGAAAATAAAAAATACTATACATATTTTAATATACGAGTGTGTACGATTATATTTAAGATAATAAAAAATCATAATCTTAAAATTAATTTTAAATAAAAAATAATAAATTAAAATATTAAGTTTGGATTCACAATTTATTTTAATGATTACATGTTTCGGCCTTTCTGAAGACCATCTGCAATAATAGTCTTCAGGAAGGCCGAAACATGTAATCATTAAAATGAATTGTGAATCAAAACTAAATATTTTTAAAATATTGACTTCTTAATTAAAATTAATTTTAAATTATAATTATCCAGTTTCACCAAGTATTGTCAGTTGATAACCTTAATGTTAATAATAAAAATGAAGAACAAAAATAATTTATTTATATGATTTAATAGTTCTACAAAAAATATTATACATAAGAGACAGTTTTTGTTTTGTCATTTGAAGTCCAATCGTTTACATTTTTTATGATCTTCCTGATCTGTTTCTTAGGTATTGAATTAAAAAAGAGAATTATATTTGAATAACGCGTATATAACAAGTCAGAACTGGAACTTATAACTGACCTTTTTTTATTATTAAGCTTAAAGTATTAATAGTTAATGAAAATAATGTAGAAACTGTTTGGAGATAATCTTTTATCTGACAAAATTCGCTAGCTAGATTTTATTATTACTGTGTGTTTTTATTTATTTTGAGCATAAATTTCTTCGTCATAAACTTTATTTGGATTTTGAAACCTCATATTACATCTTTATTTAACAGTCGTATTGCGTAAAATTAGCTGAATACATAATGTATTGAATTCGATTCACATACAATAGTAGAATACTAACATATATATTTATTAAGAAATATATTTGTTTATATAGAGCCCCAATTTGATTGACAAATCCACCAAAACGCACTTTTAACAAGGTTAAACACTCAACAGTAAGTATCTATGTAGGTATTAAAAAAAGAGATTTTCAACATCTCACTTCACAAGTGATCGTAAAAGGTTAATTGAGCGCTGAAGGAACGTTAACCCCTTATTGCTGTTTAACAAATATCTTACGAAGTATCTGCAAATGTATTGTTAGATATTATACAGGTACGCACTTCAATACAGTGGCGTGGCAAAATAGACGCTAGAAAATGTTTCTAGCAAATACAATCGAGAATAAACGCAAAATAGTTAAAACCATGTTATGTTTTTTGTATATTTTGAAATTTGAAAATGTAACGTAATTTATGAAAAAACGTATATATTATATCAAACATGTATTTCTTAATATAATTGTTAAACAATATATGAATTTTATTTTGTAATAAAAATAATGTAATGTTTTATATGTAAACGGATATTATGAGATCTTTTCCTGGAAATAATTCATGGGTTTTTCTATTTGATTTATAATTCAGAATGTTTTTTTTTTGAGACCGTAATCAAATCCCATGATTTTGTTATCTTTAACCGGTGTTGCAATATCCGCGGTCAAAAAACCCCTGCACTAAACATCACCACAACTTGTAATATATCACTTATACCATAATTTTGTGTAATTACAGTTGAGAAATAAACTCTCCACCTTGAATTTCTCTGAAAATATTCGTAATATTTATTAATTTATTTGAAAAATACATTTTATATAAGTTGAATCGTTTATTAGGGACAAAACTTTTATTCCTACGCAATTATTTTAATAAAAAATATATTATAAATTATTCAGTCCAATTATATTATTATATTTAAAAAATCTAATTTGAGGAATTTTATGAAAGAACGCCATGAAATATCTAGGATAAGCACTTTTTTATTGAATCTTTTAAACTTTCATCTTTGATGTCGAAGAAACTGCAAAAATAGTATTATTTGGAATGAATTTTCTTATTAATAAAATGATGAACGACCCTGCATCAAACACATTCCTTTAAGGTCAGAGTCATTGGAAATAACATCCATAAATTTATACTCTGACGGAACTGCGAGAGTTAAAAGCTTCGTGTGACTAGGATTTCAAAGGTAAATATGTAAAATCATTTAATTCAGAGAATGTTTCAATTAAAACTGATTTAATATTGAAGTTTTTTTTTGTATCCACTTACTTTAGGTTAGGTTTGATTAAGATCGGTGCGTTACTTCACTGAAATAATAGGTACAAAATATCTGACATTTATTAAGTGAATTATCTGATCGTCTGCAGTTCGCCATGGCCCAGCAGTCGAGGTCACACGCACTCATCTCAAAAAGATTTCGACTGCAAATAATCGACTCACGCGCAATTGTTGCCGGACTGCGAGTCATTCATTCATCATGAATGTGGCGGTCATCGATATTTTCCCGGTGTTAATATTTAACATATTTTGCATTGTAATAAAAATAAATGTGACAGTATTTTTTAATGTGGAAGACAGCTTCCAATCTATCATAGTACTTGCATGCTACTGGTGGCACAACATTTATAAATATAATTGTGTTTAAAAAAATACTACTAAAATTATATATAAGTTGGTTAATGCAAACAATACAAGGCTGCTTTATGAACTTAGAGTAGCTGTAGCCTTGAAAATATTCATTTTATAAAGACTAAGTGAACAAATATTATGTGTAAAAAACTTTTTTTTTTAATGAGTTCACCAAGTCTACAAGGTTTTTTGACTTCAACCCTAAGGTGGGTGACATATTTTGGAAATGACCAAACTTACCGTTTCAAGAGGAGTAGTAGTTGTATGTCAGGAGTAAATAGTGTAATAATGGAAAGTCCAGCTTAGGTATTTATATATATATATCGGTTTATTTTAGATTGACACTCAAATGATAAACCATCGTTATTTGGAACCTAAATTAAGCAAATTATTTATAGTTATCGATATGACTATTATTAAATATATAAATTTTGTATAGAAGATGCTTATTGATTGACTTTCTAATTTTATTTTAATGCCTAATATGCACTACATATGTGCTTTGTATAGTAATTGAGAATTTAAACATTTCGTATTTAACATTAAATAATAATAAAATAAACGGCACAACAGAAAAAGCGATTCATACCATTTAAATTCCGGGTAGTCTGTTGTCATACGAAAACCGAAAGCGCATAAAAAATGAATATGCAAGCTCCGAGGTGAAGTCGCAACGTCTGATCATGATTTATGTGAAATTTTGCGTGGATTATCCTTTTATACTATTATATACACTTATATGAGACACGTACATTTTTTGGAGCTGGATGGTTGAATTACGAGAAGTCAAACGGCACACTTTATACATTATATTTTCTAAGTGATTAAAAATAATCCTTAATCACGCTTTTTATCACTAAAAAGTATTGTTTCCATATTTTTGTTATATTGAATGTATAAAAATACTGTCGATAATATATGATTGATATAACATACTCGTATTTATATATATTATATATCATAAATTATTAATACAAAATTTAAAAGAAAATAAGCATTCATTGATTTTTCAATCATTACAATGTCTTCTTTCCTAACTAGGCTGTGACAAACTGCTGCCAGAAAGCCGTAAAGGTTATGATTTATTTAGTCAAAAATAAATTTAAATGAACCATTTTAAAAAGTTAATTATTTTATTTATTAAAGAAACATATGTTGTAACCATAAAGTATAAAAAACATCTGAAAACTCAAGATTAAATGAGTTGCAAGTGATCAATGTAGGATATAATTGTAATATAATTGTCAGACAAGAAAAAATACTATTTAACTAAGAGCAATAACAACATTAAATAAAATTCTGCTTCACACTTTACATGCGTAGTGAAATATTTTATCTCCCATTTAAATTAATTACTAAAGTAAATGAAAAAAAATCAGGAAATCATTGAGCGAGATGCTGTGTCTAATCTTTTATTATGTGTATGTAAATTAAAGAAAACAACAAAATTGTGTTCCGGGATTATTTAAGACAAAGAAAATAGTATAAATTATAACTAAAATATGTTTTTGGAATTAAGTAGGGTTAAGTGGGTGTTGTATTGCCAGAACCATCTAACTGTTTTAATACTAACTAACATTCCCACCTGAGCAGGTATCGCTCATCAACAGGGCTGCCATATTATCAATTATATGTATGTATATGGACTTTATTTTAATTATATACTTAGTCTTTTTTATGCCATTGAAACACCTCAAAACCATTGTTTTTGGTTTCGAAGTGTTTGGCTCCAACAAATATCTTATAAACAAATCTTACCGAAAAATTAAATATTTTGTAGATTTATTGAAACGTTGAAGAAAAATAAAATGTAATCAAAAAGTTAATATGTATTCCTACATTTTAATGCATGAAAATGATCATTGCAAGTTAGTTTAAAATTTACTAATTCATTTTAATTTTTTTTTTTTTTTTTTTTTTTTTTTTTTTCATTTTAAATTATATTGTTTTCAATTTAATTAGTAAATTGCGATATCCTTAGTATTTCGCAATACTGCATACATATGCTAGCTATATAAAATAATTATCTTCATTTCCTTAACTATCTTAGTTTTTGTAAATTGATGGAAATATCTTTCAATTTAAATATTTTGTGTGGGTCAGTATCGAATTGAAAAATAACTGTAACTTAATTTATTTAAATTTAATTCATCATTACTTTGAAATGGTAAGGCTATGGATTAGTTATATTCTGTAGAGTAATAAAGTTTTTTTATGTAATTTGTAGATATTTTGATTAAAAAATATACAGTTTAAAAACTTTTCTACGCTTGAAATAAAAAATACATAATTCATTTACAAAACTATTAAATAAAACAACAGTTATAGCTACGTTACCTGACAATTATGTTTTTAAGTTACTAATGACTTAAATACATTGCATCAATTGTTGCATTCAAGTGATTTTTAGTTTAAGAAAACGATTAATTATTTAATAGAGAATAGTGCTAATAATTTTGCCCAATGGTTCATAAAAATATTTTTTACAATATCTGTTCCAGATTAGAGAACATGATGATCACAATTGTTTGCCAAGCAGTTCTAATTGGCTGACTTGTACCAAAATATTCTACACCTAAAAGTCGTAGAATCATAATAATATACCGACAGCCGCTTGTAGTATCTAAAGCACATTTGAGAGATTATAAGTTATCTCTTTTAAGAATATTGTATGATCATCTCTATGCTTTCGAAGCCTGGAAAATATAATCATACACATTATTGCAGGAAATTACGTTCAATGTTCCCTCCCGGTTCACTAGAGGCAGTGACCTGCTACATGTAAGGACATCCAAAACCAACTACGGATTCTATTCTCCTATGTTAAGAATGTGTAGACTGGTTAACTCCTCTAGTGACTTGGACTTTTTCGGGGTGGACCTTTCAGCATTTCGCAGATCCCTCTACTAATGTACTAGATCTGTTTTTTTTACTCATGTTCATGTTTTGTCTAAATTTATTGTCTTAGCTATTATATTGTTCTGTTTTACCATTTCATTTATTGCATTTTCTATTTTAAAACCGCCTAGGCCGTTAATAAAATAAAATAAAGAGCGGCTTAAAGGAATTGAATAATAAAAATTGCATGTATATTTCTCTCATTCTGCATAGATGTTCAGCCCTGTTTCAGTCTTTTTCAGGGACGAATCTTCAGCTGCTGGAGTCTTCCCCGCCCTACTGTGTCTGCTACCACCGGTACCACGGATTCAGGTGGGGGAATGTGTGAATTAGCATGCGTTAAAATGTCACCATATAAAAACTGCGAGGCATCGTTGAGCGCTCAGTTTGTGAACACCTGACCCGACACATAGGATATTAATGTACGCGGTGGTAAATCGTTCATTTCAGAACACAACTCATTTTTACCGTCAATTTATTGTGGTGATTGTATCCATAATTCGTTTAAGTGATTACGGCAAATGGGAAGCAAAAATGTGAAGTGAATATTATTTAAATTCACCCTTAATTTTGAAATATTTACACAACTTATTCAAAAGTAGTAAAGTATTTAAAAAAATGTACATCTCACAATCGTTTCTTAAAATATTTTGTCAGATTACAATGTTGCAAAATAAAATCATTCATTTATTTTATTAGTATTTTTTTTTCAATTTAAATAGGTACCTATTCATTTCTGCATACTTCAAATTAGACGGCCAGATAATTTTCATTAAAAAAATATACAAATAAATATTTAGGATCAGCAATACCATATGTTACTACACATTTACTGTAAAAAGTATTATTATCGAAACAATGTATGTAATTATATTGTTTTGTTGCACCGAATAAGCAATGAATTTTAAGTTTTAATATCAAATATTTTATGTTGAATGTTAGGAGCAATGTTTGTTTGTGGGGAAAACCCTGACGTAAAGCAATGTTCGTGCACCTGAAAGCTCCCTGAGACTCAGTTATGGTCGGATACGTTCGCTGTCTCAAACGAGCTTATCATTGCTGCCCATTACAAAGCGGTTGCACCTTTCAACGGTTGATTATTATTCCCGCCATGAAGCGTTACATCATTAACACTGGTACAAAAGAATAGGCTGGGCGCTTACTCTTAATTTGAGAGTTTGGAAACTTCTTGGGTTACGCATTCATTCAATTTATTCAAGCATGCAAGACAATTGCCGAAAATGTGTCATCAGCTGAAGCATCTTTTTGTATGAATTAAATTTTATATGTCACATATTCTTCTTAATCCTCACTTTTATCTCAACAATTTAAGGCCTGCTACATTATATAATATAATTAAAAGAATAACTTTGGGCACAAATTACAGAAGGCAAGTGCTTGGAGACGTAAGCTGCGTCTCATATGTTGAGCTGAAGATGGCTCTTCAGAAAATAATTAATATAAGAATAAAATGCAATTATTTGTTTTGTACAAATATAAACCAATATTCAGGCTTGATACTGAACACATGTCCATAGATACCTAGTTTTGTTTATAATATAACTGTTATGCCAACATTTTAACTCAATCATGAATGTAAAATGAATTTTTTGCATTTTAATACTAATTTTAACAATAAATACTCTATTCCTTTAAGATAGAATATATATGGTTAAGTTTTACAGCAGCTTAGAAACCAATTTGGCCAATTTACAGCTGCACTCTTTATCACTAAGACCTTTTTATTTATTTGGGTGATTATTGACGTATTGCAGATGGTGACCAAGGCTCTTCTCGTGGTTCTGGCCCTCGTGGTGGTGAACTGCGCGGCGCAACTAGCTGACGGTGAACTGGAACCAGCAGTGGAATCTTATCATCCAGAGGTATGAGTTGTCATCAATGTATCATTGTGATTTCAGAGCATTTGACAAAAAAGTAATGTAAGTGAGTATTCTTCACTATTCACTTTTCATTTGAATAGGTTTCTGTTAAACTATTTGATTAATAAAAATACATCATAAATCAATCAGATTTTACATTACGAATCACCACATATTCATCGCATAATTGATTAAAATTTAAAACAATTTTTTGATTGCGTGGCGCCTCTTTGGTGGATTTAATAATCAATCATTAGACTATAATGTACTATAATGGTTTTAATATATTTTTATGATGTCAAATATGTCAATTGACGCCTATAATTATTGTCTCTAACACGGTAAATAAAATATTCAGTAACACTCTCATAAACTACTAATCTAATCATCTCCAAATTTTAACGTCTGAACTACTCACTTTACACCCACGTTTGGTGGTGCTCACCAAAGCCCGTTACTTGTATAACGAGAAATAGTGCTCCCAAGGAGCGCAGATACAAGGCAACCGGCCCAGGGGCCTTAGGCCCTAAAAAAAAATCACCTAATTTTAAACATTACAACAATAGCATAAAGCTAGTAAGTATTTTTATGTTTGAAGTGGTTTTATTACGAAAATTACCATTATTCATGAAGCATTTAAAATACTATTCGTTTATAAATTATTTTGTCACATTATTTTAAATAAAAATAACTATGTCTCATGGTTGAACTTGAAACTCATGACCTTCCCCAATATGGTTAATTTAATCTGTTTTACTAAAAATTAAACTCCATTTAATTTACAATTTACACGAATTCGTACGTAATTTTTATGACAATTTTATTCAAAATACTATCATAAAACTAGTTTAACGATACTATAATATGCGAGACTAATTATCTTCATTATCTATTATTATTTTGTACGGCTTCAATTAGTTGCAAGTTTAAGATGAGTACTTGAGGTGTGAGCTCAATTTGTTGGCTCTTGAAACATTATTTGGTTTCACTTTCGAGTTTTGTTGCGTAACTCCGCGTTGACATATTTTATTGACATTATTTTGTCACGAGAGGCGTCATTCATAGAATATAAACTGTACAAAATGCAGCATATTTTTTATGATAAATATCTGTAATTTCGTTCTTATCGTGATTTCTCTCGAGATTGTTTACATTTTTACTTATAAAATTACTTTTTCTACACATTGAACTTTACGTTGGTATTTTCTGGATTTATATTATTTACTTTTTTATCGTGACACTTGGTAAAAAATAGAGATAAATGGTAAATACTATATTTTGACAAACCAAATAGTAAAATTTAAAAGATGAATATTACCAAATGATATTTTGTGTAATTTAATTATTTTTTATTTTACATTATTAATAATCTATGTATTTACTTTTTTTTAATCCTAAAGATTTTATTTTTTCATTATATTACAATACAAAATATAGCGATAGTACATATCTAATGGCGAACAATTGAATATAAGATATCTAAATTTTGATATACATATATAAGTATTTAAAACGTAAGCCACTAAAACTCCTTCATTATTGTATTATACTATTTACCAAAGAATGAAACTGATCAAATATATATGAAAAAATGTTTTTATTTTTATTTTTATTTGAACGCATAATTTGTCTAGGAAATGATTTACTGATTAGTGTAACATTAATTCTCACAAAGAAGACAACCTAGATATGCCTGATAAAGCTCATTAAATAAGCTTTAGGATAGTTACTTTATGTTATTTTTGCCGTGTAATTTGTAATGACTTGGTTACTTGTTTTGTCTCCAGGCTGAGGAGCTCAGCGATGCCAGCCAAATGCCACTGGTCCGAAATAAAAGGACTCTGTTAAAATTGAAGCTCGCCAAGTTGGCTCTACTCAAGGGAGGACTTCTGGGCGCTGGACTCGGCATCGGCATTGGGTAACTAACATTTTTTAAAACCTTTTTTAACTTATTATTACTGGCATCTTATAATCGTCTATTTCTTGTTCTTTCTTTATGTATATTGCCATGCTTATATACTAAGCCGACGAGTTTCTGCCCTTCTCTAAATTTGTCGCCTCTCTTCACCATCTAGTTGTGCAAGTGTTTACAGGATCTACAGGCACGAGCATTTATAACTCATGAATGGTGAAATTTTATTTCGCAACACGTTATGATCTTTATCGCTCTTATTTACGTGTGAAAGTATGAGAGTACGTTATGATCTTTATCGATCTTATTTACGTGTGAAAGTACGAGTATATTTTTTATAATTTATTTATAATATACAGTTATGAAAACCGAAAATATATTTTCTTTATTAATTGGAATTCAAATTTTAACAAAACAACTAACTTTTGATTCAAAGAAAGGTAGCGAAAAAACAAACGATTCTTACAAGATTTTCGCTGAATTTCAATATTATACAAAATCAGTTTATACTGGTTATACAATATATGATCTTGGAGTCAAAATTTACATAAGCTTCACATATAATGTGGACTTTACCGTATTTGCATATTACGATAATATCCGGCAACTGTCTTTTTTGGAGAGATAATACATGACTATTTAGTTTTATGACCACCAACAAATCATTTTTTATTATCGCCAAAAAAAATGTTTTTCTGTTTTTAACACTTTAACTGAAAACAAATGTATTTGAAATACATTTGTAACGACACAAGGTGCTTGGTAAAGATTTTCTTAACCTCCAAATTAATGTTCTTTATAATAAATGTATTTTATAGGTAGTAGAAAAATGTTAATGTTAAATATATAAAAGAAACTTAATTTAACTGAAACACT
The DNA here is from genome assembly GCA_022606575.1 of Glossosoma conforme. Classification (NCBI taxonomy): domain Eukaryota; kingdom Metazoa; phylum Arthropoda; class Insecta; order Trichoptera; family Glossosomatidae; genus Glossosoma; species Glossosoma conforme. Next base: position 273,666 of record JAGTXR010000336.1, read on the forward strand.
AGGAATTTCTCTGATATTACATGTTTACTGATATTTGAATGTCATATTGTTACATAGTGAAATATCAACAATATATTTTTATTACTTCACTAAATGGTATGATAATAACCCATTATGGTAAACCACAGTGCAAATTTTATCGTTTGTTTAGTGCTAACAATGTAGTCAGTTTTACATACTTTATGTACTTCGATTAGTGACTAGTTACAACATAAGAAGGTGGAATTATTATCCACTCATTTGTTTTGTAATGCTGACAGAAAACCGATGAAGAAATATTTAAAAAAGAACGCTTATTAAATTCAATGGTACATTACAAATTAGTCAATTAAGAAACAAGTGATAAATAAAAATAATATATTAGACGTTATTATATTGTAAAATATATATACTATTCACAAATCAATACTTTATAGCAGGGGCCGTCAACCTTTTTATGCCTGGCGCCCAATTTTACCTATTTTTCATGGTAAAATTTCCCAACCGCCGACCAACCTCACTATATTTCAATTCAGTATATGGGTAGAAAAAAATCTAGAAGGAATGTAGGAGATTGTAGAGAGACAAAAATCGCCCACCGCCCACTATGGAAGCCCGAATCGACCACTAGTGGGCGGTACGGACCAGGTTGACGACCCTTGCTTTATAATATCACTTTCATTCATAAATTATATTTCAATATCATCATACCTATCTCTTGTGTTATCATAATATATCATCATACGTGATCGTGTTTCTTAATCAATTGCTGAATCAAAATTCTCATTTTATACTTGTAATGTATGATTTTTTTTTCAGTGCCAAAAAAGGTCTTCTCTTAGGCGGCTTATTGGGTAAAGGCGGCTTTGGAGGCGGCGGTGGTCAAGGAGGCGGCGGTGGGGGTTGGGGACTCCCTAGCTACGGACATGGAGGAGGAGGCGGCAGCAGCTGGAGTACTGAAGAAGTGGGATACAGTGGCCCAAGCTATCAGGGCGGATACAGCGGCCCTAGCTATCAAGGAGGTGGCGGCTATGGACATGGAGGCGGCGGCTATGGACACGGAGGCGGTGGATACAGCTCCGGTGGATACAGTTCCGGTGGAGGTGGATACAGTTCAGGCGGTGGCGGCGGATGGGCCAAGCCTTCTTTAGTCAGCTTCCACACCGCTCCTTCTTACAACTACCACTCTGGACCCACATACGCTTATCACTCCGGTGGACAAGGATACAACGGAGGTGGTGGTTACAGTCAGGGTGGTAGCGCTGGCTACTCTCAAGGAAGTAGCGGTGGCCATGGAGGCGGTGGCTATAGTCAGGGTCTTAGCAGCCATGGAGGCGGTGGCTACAGTCAGGGTGTTAGCAGCCATGGAGGCGGTGGCTACAGTCAGGGTGTTAGCAGCCATGGAGGTGGATACAGCCATGGCGGCAGCAGCGGTTTTAGCCAGGGTGGTGGCGGTGGTGGCTACGTGTCCAAACCCTCATACAGCTACGGTGTCCCCAGCGCCCCAAGCGCACCCTCTGTGAGCTACGTCCCTGCCAGCAGCTATGGCCCTCCTGCTAGCAGCTATGGTCCCCCAGCAACCAGCTATGGAGTCCCTGCCCAAACATATGGCCCTCCCGGTTACGTCAGTGGCAGTAGCAAGTAAGTTAACATATTTTCACGTCGGTTCAAAATTATAATAATAATTTTCAATCGTACAGGTATCGTAAATTATTACAAAAAATAAATATATTTTTTAAATATTTTTGATCTTCGCTGTATATAACTTATTCACTGATATGCATTTTTCTCTTGTTTCAGGTGGTAAATGATCGAAGTGAGTTTTATATTAATTAAGTGTTATGTGTTGTGCACATGACTGTTTAATTTTTATGTTTCGATTCATTTACAATTGTTGAATATTTCTGTGAAATAATATGTTTGATTGTGTCCTGTGATAATTTATAATGAACACTTATAAGTCACGAGTCACGGTCGGATGTGTAAGCAATTAATTAGATGTATGACAACCTGTGCCATTTCTACCGACGCTACGGTTCTTTTTATTTTGTTTGTTTTTTGAGTTTTCATAATAAAATTTCACCAAATAAGATTGTTTGATGGTTTTATTAACGATACATTGCTCCTATTTACTCCCATTTTTTTCAGATACATGTTTTAGCAAAAACAATCATTTATACTTAGTAAAGATCAATATAATGAGTTTTGGATAAGTAAATCTCTAACTTTAGGTTTTATTTATACTCGTAGTTTCAGTCAATATTTATTAATCAGGTATATTATTGCTTGTACATATTTATAGATATATTTACAGTCTCAAATAGAGAAATACTACAGTACTCTATGTTTTTATAATAAAATAAAGAAGTAAGCAATGCAATTTTTTATAAAAAATCATGTTTATATAAGTAGTTTCAGTTTTTTATGGCATATTTCGTACTACATTTATTATTTTTAAAGACTTAAAACAATAAACTTTTCAAAATTTTACAATGTTTCAATATGGAACTATACTCCTAGTATACAAACATTTTAAAAATTCCATATTGCTGAGATGACAAAAAAAATGTTGGTATTCATTTGTCAATTTGAATTAAGTGTAAGTATTCTAACAATATATTTCACGTTGGATGGCTGTACGAGTGCGTAAGTAGTTACTTGACCATAACCTCTTTACACCTTGAGGTTGCTGACCGATGGTCAAATACAAGAAGAACGTTCAGGGATCCCATCCGCGAAGGTCGCAGTACTTCTTTCATAAGATTTTGCAATGGTTCACGTGGAAATATTTACAAAGGCTAAATATACAGGTGCTCTTCTGCCTAACAACCATTGCCCGTTAATTGTGATAATGGACTCGCACAGTGTTGAGTTATTTGCTTGATTAGTTTCGCACACAACGCTCAGGATACGAAGCTCCTCATAGCAAAGCTAGACTCACATTCAAATAAATATCAGTATGCTATTACTCACTTGACTGCCTTCGTGGTAGGTACCATGCATCAAGTTGTTGATTTAAGTTAATCAATGACAAAATTCACAGGTTTTTGAATGACTGTTGCATAACTGTCTATTATATTTCAATTTATTTATTCATACACGTATCCAATGTCATTACTTATTAACAAGTTACACGTAATTACAAAATATATACGTTATTCAGAAGAAGAAAAAATGAAATCAAGAAAACTTCAAACATATTTCGAATAAATGCAATTTAACAATTTTAAAGTAATGTTAGTTTATTGTAATTGTAAATCACTTAAATAACCGACTGACAATAGTAATTTAGTGTTTTCTATAAATATTTTCTTTACATATAAATAATAAATGGATTTTTAAATTTTTATTAAAATATTTTTTTAATACTCTAATCTTCTTTTATAGATCATTGACTATATTTCAATAATATTAGTAATTAAATACATACATATAATTATACATCAAATTTTATACGCATCAATTCATTCAGAAAAAATATCGGCAGACGCGGGATTCGAACCATGAGCCTGTCGGTAACTAATAATAATATAAAAAGCTTGTGAATAAATGTTCACTGATTGAATCATAATAATAATAAAAATACTCTGAATATATACTAAAGAGATATCTATCGTTATACGATGGTAACAATGGTATAAATACATCAGCTTTCGCGTATCTGCTCAGGCAGAGAATAGTCGTGTGGACTGAGCGGTGTGTAGAATAAGAGCAAAGGAGCAAGGCTCGTGGTTTGAATCCCGCGTCTGCCGATATTTTTTTTAAATAATTGAATGTATGTATTGAATTACTAATAGAAATAATAACCCTAAAATTGGTTCGAAAACACTTTATATTTATAATGAAGTTATTTTATACTTGTTATTATTGGTTGATAAATTTATTTAACATAAATATTACTACAAAATGATTTTTATTAATTTTGCTTCTCGAAGTTGAACACTGGGCGTGGAACAAAACATGGATAAGTCACCACCTGTTGCTAACCACGTATCGTTGGTCTAAATCAGTGGTTCCCAAAGTGGTCCACATGGACCCCCAGGGGTCCATGGGATCATCCAGGGGGTCCATGGAAAATTAAAATTGATTTGGGGGTCCATGAACATCATTAGGGGGGTCCACGGAGGGTTCAATATAAAATTATTAGAAATTTTGACACATCAGTATTAATTTGGAAGTTACAATAAATAGCAATATATAAATGAGATATGTGTGATGTAAATATTTTAAAGTGCATACAATTAATTTCTTAGCCTGAAACAAAAATAATTAAAATACGGGTTGGAGTCCAACCCTTATTTAAATGGAGGTCTACAAAGCGAATCACATCTCACCGCCGGGTCCGTCTAATTTTGTTATGTGGCCAGGATCTCGTGGTGACTCGCCGACACCGAAGAACACAAATTACTTAATTATTATTGCTTTATAGTTTTCGCTTCCAGAGAAAAGTTAAATGTTATTGAGCAATTAAATATAAGTAAAGTGCATTTTTTTTTCAAATATGTACTATTAAATTATAATCCGCAGCTTTAATGTTCTGACACGAACTCGAAGTGCGATTTCTTCTGGAGCCTTAGAGGAGAACTAATACAAACGGGTACATCTCTCTTTTTAAATAACACCCTCATAAAAATGCAGTAAAGTATTACCATCATTAGCCTGTGTAGTAAAGTATTATGAGTATCTCTAATTACCACACTGCACTATGTGTTCACACGATTATCACGTATGTTTTTACGAGAAAGCTTGGCTATTGTAAAACAATAAATGAATAAAAGTTGCCCCTTTTCTGAAATTCTATTTAGGACAGGAAACAATAAAAATGTGCCTGTCGCCAAAATCAAGAAAGGTGAGACTGACGTTATTTGGTCCATGGGTATATAAACAAGGGTAGTTTACAATTGGGACACATAATCTATCTTTGATACCTACTGTATTGACCTATAACTCGCTCTTGTTATTCTGTTCTTTACAAGTTGATTAATATAAGTATACTTACATTTTGCGATACTAAGCCACAAAGCTTTTCCATTTTACTTTGGGTTATAGGATCGTATATATATATAAGATCGACTAATAAGACGTGAGCAGTTTCCCCTGCCCCGCCCCTAGTCTTCCATCAACTCTCGTTGTAAGTTTAATATTCAAATATACACACACTCCTCAATAGTTAACTTTTAAACAATCGATATTATAATATTTCCGTATATTTAAAATGATTTTATTATTGCTATGTCTAATTTGTATATATAATTATTTTGTCAACAGATAACTGATACTAAACATGGCCGAATCTAAAAAGAAATGTAGACATTACAATGTCGGTTATTTGAAGTTTGGCTTCATTCCATCACAGTCGAAAAAACAATTGCCTTTGTGCCTTTTATGCAACAAAGTTTTAACCAATTAATCTATGAAACCATCCAAGCTGGAGATTCACCTGAAGAGATGTCACCCTGATAAAACAGATAAAGATTTGGAATACTTTCAAACACTCAAAAATAAAGTGATGGTACCTTCGCTAAACGAAATGTTCGGCTCGACGTCAAAAATAAACGATGATGGTTTGCGGGCGTCGTACAATATATCGTTACTTATAGCAAAATCTGGAAAACCGCATACTATCGGAGAAAAGTTAATTTCGCCAGCAGTCGAAGAGGTTTTAAAAACTGTCTTACACCAACCTGCATCTGATATAGTTAACAAAATTCCTTTAAGCAACAACACAGTTCAAAGACGTATTAATGAAATGAGTTATGATATTGATAGTTTCTTGTGCAATTATTTGCAAACGACTCATTTCTCTCTACAGCTGGATGAGTCAACTTTACCTGATAATGAAGCATTATTATTGGCATATACTCGTTTTATTATGGATCAAGAAATCCACGAAGAACTGCTATTTGCGAGAACTTTGCCAACCGACACTAAGGGCGAATCAATATTTCATGTTTTGAAGGATTACTTCACAGAAAAAGAAATTCCTTTGTCAAATATTATCTCAGTTGCTGCAGATGGAGCTTCTGCCATGGTTGGGCGTTATCGTGGCTTTATAAGCTATTTAAAACAAAATGTACACGGGGTGTTAGCAATACACTGTGTCATTCATCGACAACATTTAGTTGCTAAAAATCTGAATATTAGATTGCATGAATCTCTTCAATTAATCATTGATGCTGTAAACCGAATCCGAATCAATGCGTTGCATACGCGGCTATTTGCGCAGTTGTGTGACGAAAATGATGAGAACTTTCATCATTTACTCCTTCACACCAAAGTGCGCTGGCTGTCGAAAGGATTGTGCTTGACAAGATTTTTTGCTCTCTTTGACACTATTTTAGAGTTTCTGGATGATAAGGATAGAATTTTAAAAGAAAACTCAATGATGTGGAAAACGGACATTGCCTATTTAACAGATTTGTTTGCTAAATTTAATGCGGTTAACTTGCAATTACAAGGTGACAGTCTTAATTTGATTCAAACAAAGTCCATCATTTCAGCGTTTCTTGCCAGAATAAAGCTAAGGAAGCAAAATATTAGACGGGGCGAATTTTCCCAGTTCCCCAATCTGTCACAGATAAGCTGCCAGGAAGACGATGTTTCAACCTATGTTCAACATTTAAATGCCCTATATTCAGACTTTGAAACAAGGTTTGAGGATATTTTGACTATTGTAATACCACAGTGGATAATAAATCCATATGGTGGTGACATTGAAGAAACAAATGTCATATTACAAGAGGAAATAATCGGAATATCAACTAACGAAGAAATCAAAGCACAGTTTAATAAAGGATATCAGCAATTCTTGCTTCAAAAAGACATACCTGTCACTTATCCCGCATTGTGGAATATTACGAGAAAGTTTTTACTTGCTTTTCCATCTTCATACCTAGTGGAAAGGGGTTTCAGTGCAGTTGCCAATCTCATAACAAAAAAAGAAACAAACTGGATATCATCAAACGAGGAGATTTGAGATTAAATCTCACGAAATTGATGCCAAATGTTGAAAAACTATTATTAAATCATCAAGTTCATCCCTCCCATTAAATGCATTTATTTTTCGCCTAGTTGTAACAGATCGTAAATTATGATTGGGTTCGTTACAATTTTAATTTACAAAATTGTTACAGATATAATGGAGTATTAAACTTCAATAGTCTGCCTCGGGAAATTAAAGCGATCACTGATATAAAAAAAGTGATCTAAAAGGTGAAAAAGTTCTATAAACTATTAACAAACAGAACTGACGTCGTCACATAACAATGAGAACAAGGATATGTACCTGAAGTGATATTCTGGCTTTTGGGTTGAGCCGTGTGTGGTGAACTTCCTTCAACCAATATTTCGACCGCCATTGCAGGGGTCTTCTTCAGGATTAATAAATTTATTTAGTTTTGAGTTGGTTTATTCAGATTATATATATTTTTAAAGATAAAAAAAAATGTATAATCTGAATAAACCAACTTAAAACTAAATAAATTATTAATCCTGAAGAAGACCCCTGCTATGGTGGTTGAAAGAAGTTCACCACACACGGCTCAACCGAAAAGCCACAATATCATCAGGGGGAGGCCTAACTCATGCGGGAGGCCTACTCATGCAGGAGGCCTACGTTTAACAGTGGACGGACACAGGCTGATGATGATGATGATGATCAGGGGGTCCACGGATAACCGAAAATCGTGTCAAGGGGTCCACGAGTGAAATAAGTTTGGGAACCTATGGTCTAAATGGTCCAGACCTAGGCAGCATTTGGGCAAATCATTCGATCTTCTTAAACAAAAAAATATCAAAGACAAAATACTTTTTAAAAAAGGAATTTTCTGGTGAAGTTGGTCTTTGAATTTTTTTAGTTCAAGAAATGTTGGGACATAAGAAAAAAACATAAGAAAGAAACCTTAATGTTAACAAATACAAACGAATAAAATAAAATAAATGTATTAAGATATTTTTTTTCTGATTTGTGTGTATACTATCGCCATCTACACAAACAAAACATAAAATCATTCATGATTTTGTTGGTACCTCGTGACATTTGAATCTTTAATGCTTACAAAGATCAGCAATATCACTAAAATTATTTTAACAGCTTCTTAAATATAAATTAATTATGATAATGTGCAGATGGGGCACAATTAAACATTTTTTATAATATTAAATTGAAAGTCATATTAATAATTATGCAGTTTCATACAGATCAATTATAATATAATATTTAATGTATACATAAATCACAATTTAATTTTTATATTTATTTTTAAAAAAATACAAAACGGTAGTCGGTTATTTTGTTAAACGAGAGGAAAGTACAAAAATTTTGACGGAAAATGTGATGATATTGATAAGCAATAAAAGCTTTTTTTCAATTAAATCTCTTTCTTCTTCGTAGTATCAATCCGGTGGATTAGTTTGCAGCAACAGAATCTTGCATCTCGATCTCCATTATTATCTCTTGATCTCTATCCATTATCTTTTTATTTGTTACAAATTGTGGAATCTAACAGCAAGTTTTACCCATAAAATAAAGGTCACTCAGCGTGCTATCAAGAAATCCATGCTCGGATTGTCCGCAGAAGAACTCTAGTAGTGGAGTCTACCCTACGAATAGGCACACTCGAGTGGCAATGGGCAAGACATATCTATCGAAGAGACGACGTTGATGGGGAAGAAAAGTATCGGAGTCGCGCCCAAGAACTGGCAAACGAGGCATTGGAAGATCCCCTGCAATATGGACTGACGACATAAGAAGAATAGCGGGAGTGGTTTGGATGCGGAAGGCAGAGGATCGAAGAGGGTGGAGACACATGCGGTAGGCTTACGTTCAACAGTGGACGGATACAGGCTGATGATGATGGCGATTTGTTACAATACTTTCTTCATAATAATAAACAGTAATGGCTAGATATTTCCTTATACTATTATAGGTACCTATTATATGGAAATTATGCTAAAGCTTTTTTTTCAAAGCCAAATATTATAATGATAATTTACTATTAAAAATACTCGACTATCTTTTAACTAATTAGTTTTAAAATTATTTATTTCCAACGAGTTTTATCGCTGATTATAAGTGGAATATTAATATTTTAATTGGCTGGTTTTTTTATTATTAATATACTACGATTATAATCAAAATAAATATGGTGACTGAAAAATAACCTGCTGCGGCAGCATTAGAAGCGGTCAGACTGAAAACCATAATGACCTCATTTATTAATGCAAATTAAGTGACGCCATTGTTTATCGTTCTGTATATTTGGTAGATTGGGATTTTACCGATTGAAATGTATTAAATAAACACAAAATAACCCCAAACATGTTTTAAGATGTTAAATGTATTGGACACCATTTTGAAATATTAAATATGTGATAATGATTTTAATCACCAGTTCACCGTTGAAATTGATGATTAATTACTTTTAATGTTTGTATTGAATCATTGTTTATTTATATATTATTAACTTCAATTATTCGTAAGTATGCGATGACTACTTTTGAAAGAACAGTTTCATATCAAGTTACAAGATTTAATAATAAATATTTATTTATTTACCTTATTTTTACATGGATATAGTTTCTTTTTATACGACTGCAGTTTTGAATATTTATTATTTATAATGGTCTCAAAGTGAATGCTGAAAACATTGAAAAAATTACATGATTTATTTTCACAACGTTTTGTATTTTCACAACAGGTAAATGTTATATCAATTGTAGCACAAGTACGAAATACTTTAAGAAAAATATTTAAAACTATAAATATTACATTTTTCACTAGTTGAGGTAAGCGGACAAGGCAGCCTTCCATACTAATGTTGATTTAGTGACAAAAATATACTTACTATACTTTAGGTACCTCTTCTTCAGGTCCCGTACTCCTGAAAGTCTGTCACTAACATTGAATTTTTTGCGCTTTTTGGGTTAAGCCGTGAATGATGAATTTTTTAGCACTAATATTTTGACCACCATTGCAGGGTTGACAATTTTCGTCAACCCTGAAGAAGACCCCTGCAATAGCGGTCGAAATATTGGTGCTAGAAAATTCACCACACAATACTAAGCCACAATACCAAATCTGACCGTGAAAACCTACAAAGTTATTTAACATTGAATTTATTCGGCGAAACTAACATACGATGAGGCAAGGACAGTATTAGCAGTTTGTGAAGACCATATGCTTTAATTGAGAGGAGAGAGGAATGAAATGATGATGATGATGAAATATCATTCTTACATTATAGACGGAGACGACACTTGCCATCCCCTCTATTATTAGTATGAGCAAGCATTTTTTTTTCTATTCTTTGACACTGGACTGTTTGTTGATAATCGGACAGTCCAAGTTTCTCTGTCATGACGTCAGAAAAGTCATTGGTTCGCCAGTCACAGTCATCTGACGGGGACGTCCCGTGGTAGCGCGCGGAAACGCATCATTTATAGGCAGCAACTTGTTTTTATTTCGGATTGAGTTTTGTTAATGGATCGGCCGATACGCCAGACTACTGAAATGCTTAAAATTTTTTGCCATCGGAATAACAATAATACATTAATTTTTAAAGGTTTTTTTTTTAGTTTACTTGTTTTCATCCAAATTAAATAGTATAATAACATGTTTCAGTTAACCACACTACACAAAAAATGGTTACAATTATTTTTTTATGTAAAGACTCGCAAACACCAATGACTGAAATCTCATATGAAGATTTTATGATGTCTTCTATTTTAAAGGATGGATAAGCGCTATACATGGAATGTTGATGCAACAATGCCAATAGATCACAGCCTGACAGTCTAAATTTTTGATATTTTCAAAAAGAATTCCGAAAAACACCGTAAAAATTAAGCTTTTCAATTTAAAAAATTGAATCACCGTTTTAATATAGATTTTAGAGTAAAGGGGTTGATTTTTACCCGCGGATATTTTAAGCAATGAATAACTTAAAATATAATGGAATATCTCTATTTTTTTTAATTTTTTTTAAACATTACTTAATCGATTTTATTAACAATATATCTGTTAAGGAAATAACAAAACCCACTTTCGACTGAGTTTTCAACTATTTTCTGAATACAGTTTACTCTGAAATTAGGGTAAACTTTAACTTGTCATCTAGGTTCATGATATTTTCTAATATGTTAATTTTGAGAACTATTTATTAACTTAATTTTGTTCTTAGTTGATTCAAACAAAATAAAAAATTGATTGTTTGTCGTCGTCACTTTCTTTTCCTTTATTTATCTAGAAAGAGTTGGCTCAATAACTTAAGTAAATCGAAATTTCTCTTTTTTTGACAACAAGTAACAATTTACGTCACACATAATATTATTATAATATCACGTGGCAAATATTTATAATCGCATAGTTTCTCTTCATGTTTATTAACGAATTTAATTGAAAAGTTCATTGTTTTAGGGTTGAGCTGTGTGCGGTTTTCTTACGGTTATTCTTCAAGGGTTTGATTTGTTGTTGAAATTTGTCAAAAGATTTTCTTTCAACTTAAAATTAATAGAAAAAATGATTCTTCGCCTACTCGAACATATTTAAGAACAATTATTATATATGTACATTCTATACATATACTAAGTAATGTTTAATGTATCTGTACATCGATATTATCAATATGGGATCACATGAACGAACACACTTTTTATCGAAATATATTTTATAATGTTATATCCATAGCATTTTTTTATTTCTAAGATGGATATAAAGAAAAAACATTCATATATCATGTTTCGAAAGAGCTTTAAAACTCGTTTGATAATTAAACTCCACCACATCTTTGTAAAAAATATATTTAATTGGTAGTGTTACTTTAATACATCATTTTAAATGCGAGGTTTATTTGTTTTTTTATGGTTAACAAGTAAATGAAAAATAATATGAAAAGTTTTTTCATTCCACTTCTATTTTATTTCGAACCTGACATTGTACATATTACGTACTGAATTTTTATTTGCATCTAATCAAATTATTCTATTGACATACATATTTGGAAACGTGACAACAACATGGATTAAACATCATTTCTGGCTACTTTTGTTTGTTTTACCACTTTTTTGTTCCTATTTTTAAACTGTTTTCATATTCATAAGTTTTGTTTATAATATTAAAAGATTGAATATAATAAAAAGGTTTTTTTTGTATAAGTACAATCATAATAAAAAAAATGCACTTTAACTATTTTTCATTGTTAAAATTTTTTGAATAGAATGTTTTTTTTTAGATGAAAATTAAACACGTTTATAAATGTTATTTTTACAATAATTATATGGTAGTAACTACATTTGAATAAGATGACTATTTTATTTAGTATACGTCGAGAGTGGTGTATCAACCATGGTCGCCAAAACGACATGACCAATATTTTTCTAATGGAAATGGAAAGTGTAAGGAAACTGTTTTTAATATTTACGATTGATCAGAAGAAATAAATATTAAGAAGCATTTAAAGTAACAAATACCATCACAGTATTGTCGGACTTATATTCCGATATCCTTATGTAACCTAATAGACAAATGTCCAAATATGCCTCAGATACTAACATAACCTTCTCGTAAGTCCCAAGGCTCTCACCGCCGTGGACCTTAAGAAACAATACCTAAAAGTACTCGACTAATGATTTGCTACGAGACAGGATTATTTGCAGGTTGTATATAATACCAGCATAGCGGTAGTTTGTGACATGCAGGGAGAAGATGTGTAAAAATGTTTCTTAATTTTAGTTGTTTTATTGAATGATAAGCGTTAAAGGGAAAGAAAAAATAAAATATACAATTATTAAATATCTATATTAAACAATTATAGCGGATTCTTTTTTTAAGAAATATCAAATCCCAAGGAATGTAAATTATATTTAATTAAATTATTTCTGTAAATATTTTTAGCGATCATCACTGGAAAAGTCATCGAAATCTTTGCTTAATATTAGAATGGGATGACGTGTAGCGTATCAAAGGATATTTAAACTAATGCTGCTATTTTAGTTGTGTTTGAGGATTGGAAGGACATTGATTTAATATTGTAAGTATAATAAAATTATTGTTGCTTGTATTTTAACTGTGTAAATAAATGTGATAAACGTGCAACATAAAATCCACTAGAAGGGCACGTCTTTAGACGTCGGTTTTTATAATAGTTTATGAAAATTTCATACAGATAAAGGAAACTTTAAACCATTACAATATTTAGAAATGTGGACCAAAAGTATTTAAGTAAATTTAAAAAAACTTAAAAATAATAAACTATGAGTTTGATGGCTTCGACAGATATTTAAATATGTATAAAACTGAGTATTTTTTTTTAAATAATCACTTTTATAAAACTTTAGGCTTTATGCCTGATTAAAGGTGATTATTTAAAAAAAGTGTTTAAATAAAAGGGTATTTAAATAAATTTCTTTTGACACATAAAACTATAAAAATGCTCGTAAAACGGATCATATGTTTTTGAGCTCGACGGAAGTGCAACAAGAGTTTGACCATTTAATGAATGCTCAGTTTATTGCAAGTAACGCTGATTTCCTTTAGTAGTCAAGTCTCATCTCGAGGTCGGACTAGCAATATCAACAGTAAAAATTCAATAAACGTTCAACCTACTGTACGAGTATATCAAACTTATGCAGAATAATTTCATGAGAAATTAAATAATGTACAGTCTTTTAGAAGCGTTATAAACAAACCATTTTTTTACCTTTAAATTATACAAAATACGCTCAGTATTGTTATCAAGCTTATATTTAAAAAAAATGAATATTTAAGAGAAAAGCTCATACTTGTCCTTGATATTTTTTCAGAATATAGAAAACAGTGTGATTATAGGAAATAACGATAGGAGATCATTATAGAAATTCTACTGGAGACTGCTCCCTCACTCGTAATATGCCTGTATGAGATTATTAACCAATCATATATACACAAAAGTCATCACGTGAACATCACCATTTAGTGAGTCACCTTTATAATTGATTATACGTTACGTAAATGTTGATCGAATATAAGGCAAACATCGTAGATAAGTTTCAAAGGCTAAATTAAACCATTACAGTCTAGTAGTATTATTTTATATGTGTTTAAAGCTATTTATTAATGGTCTGATGACACTCAATGATGTTAAAAAGGGGAAATATATGTTATTATTATTTTAAATGTATATTATTATTCGCAATTGAATTATTATAATGCAAATTTTAATGTTTTAAAAATAAAATAAGTGATTACCTTAATAAGCAGGCCATGGTTATAATAGTTTACCAATTACATTTAAAGCATTGTACAATGTCATTTAGAAAAATATATACGATGTAAGTATATATGTAATATATTTCCCATACTAGATTACCTCGGCCGACCTTCTTGTTCCTTGTATTATTTTACACTCGGATACGATGACGAACTTGTTTATACAGTTTATGTACTAACTAGTGCTAAAATCTCCGATATCATGAATTGCGTTGTTGACGTTAAATATTTATGTTAATTATAAATGTGTTAACATATGAACATAAAAAATATTTTCGAAATCCGGAATGCTTATTACTTTTGGATAAAAATGTAATCAATGTTATGCATAATATTACTCAACTGTTGTATTTTTATTTTATTATTGTTATGATGACTACGTAATTTGTAGACTCTCGTATACATAGTGTACTAAAAAGGGGCAGAAAAAATGTCTTTTTGGCATATCTGGAAAGAAAAATGACCTGAAAGCAGGCCGTAGAATCCATATATAACAAATCATATATTGTTCATTGCATACTCGATAGCCGGTCTATTGTGTATGGATACTATTCGTGGTTTTTATCCATCTTACTTAATTCAGGGTATGTTGCGGTACTTTCAGTTGAAGACAAAAACAGAAGTGTGCTTGGGTATACATTTCTTTTAGCTATTGCGTGTCGTGTTCGGTAATACTGATATTTTGGTGGAAATTGTTTTTTTATGTCCTTGACAATTATCTAAGGATAAAAAGGCACTCGTTCTCCCAAAGAGTAATAGTAACCTGCCAGACCTTGCCTCTTGGGAGAGGGATCAGACTGTTCAACCACATCGCCTCGAATGTTGATATATTCTAAGCAAAGGAGTTCCAGTTCAGACACGAGTTAAAATAATTTGTTTTGGAGGAGTAATTTGTTAGAGTCGTCTGTTTAATGAACATTGGGACTTTATGTTGCTTTTCTTCTTCCTTTACATTTCATTAGTATTTAATCATAAGTACTAACGAAAAAGAAAAAAATACATTTTTTAAGATTCTAACAAATATTTCATTTGAATATTTAATATATCGTTTCTTGTATTTTCTTGTGGTTGTTGTTTTTATTGATTTGTATTTATCTGTATTATTATTTTAAAACGAATTAATTTATTCCATTATTTTAAAACGAATTAAGCTAAAGTTTGTAATGTTTATAAATTTAAAATAAAAAGATTAAATTGAAAAGGATCACCGCCTGAAAATAAATACTGAGCAACTGCATACTTTATCGTAAAAAACATTTGCCACTCTACGCTACCGCGAGTCTGCTCTGTTCCGATATTTGGTTTCGGTTACAACAATTTGCTCAAGTACAGTTTAGTGTGCGATGTGATGTGTCATTCGCAGGAAGTGTAACCGCCCTTGACCGTCACAGAGAGCAGTGAGGGGCGCCCCGCCCCCGCCCACTATCACGTGATCATCAGTTAGAAAAACTTTTGATTTTTTTCCCACCGAACCAAACACCTTGACGTATTAACTGATCACAACCTTCACTCTTCTAGGAAAGCTCTACACCTTTAGCCTTAATTATTTTTACACGTAGAAAGTCATTGATATGTTGTTTTTTTTTATTTACTATTGACATAGTAAATATTTATTTATTGACTAATTACATAATGAAAAAATAAAATGTATTATTTTCCTTCGCGACTGTTTATAAAATTTTGCCCATAATTATGAATGTGGTGTCAGTCACGTTTCAGTAAAAGAATAGTGTTTTTTTATGATTTCACTTATTTAATAGTGTTCACTTTCTCTCGGAAATCACAAGAATACTAGATATATTGTTTATGTAGTTTTTATTTCAGTCTTGAACATAAATATTTATTTAAATGATTCGTCTATTAGACACGAGTGTCCTCCATTTTATATAACGTTACCGCTATTCTCACAAATAAACATATTATTGTTTCTATAGAAGCGTCGTTAGGAAATTTTGTAACATAAATTTCGCTCTTTAAATTATAGACTCACGAAAAAATATGTTAACCTTTAAACGCCCAGTGGTTTCCTTACGGGACCGCAGATTTGCGTCGTTCAATGCCCTACGGTCCCATACAGGAGTGCTTATGGTTCATTTCACA
This sequence comes from Glossosoma conforme, assembly GCA_022606575.1. Classification (NCBI taxonomy): domain Eukaryota; kingdom Metazoa; phylum Arthropoda; class Insecta; order Trichoptera; family Glossosomatidae; genus Glossosoma; species Glossosoma conforme. The sequence continues at coordinate 289,990 of JAGTXR010000336.1, forward strand.
ATCGGAATACATTAATTTGTAATAATAGTATTAAAGCAAGTTCATGGAAGACTCTATTGTGCGACGAAACATTACAAACATTGGCCTGCTAGGGCACCACTGGGCGTTTTAAGGTAAGGTTTAAAGGTAGCTCGGGACTCTTAAAAACATATTTTTTAACCGATAACATTTGATGAATCTAATAATTCAGTTCTGTGATATTAGTTATTACTTAATTTTTCACAAAAATTAAAAAACGCATTTAATGACGGGAGCTTTGATAAAATCTCGGGAACGGAGAGTCGATTGATTTTCTTATTAATCGTTATGAAATTTGGACTTCCTCGCGTGTTTATAGAGATAGGATGGATATTTGCGGTCGCCTAAGTCACCATCCCTGACCTCAGATGAGGACGAGCGAACAAGGTTAAGTGCCTGCCGCGGCGCAACCGGCGCTGCCGGATCGGCCGAAAATTTAAATATCGACTCTCGACCGGTGCCGCAAAAAAGCACCGGCGATTTTAGATTTCTGTCAATATTTGATTCGCGCATTCATTACGCCGTCGGTAGAAGCGAGAGGTAAAAACCCATCTGCCAGCAGAGTGTGTATAAAGGCCGCAGAGGTGCGCCGCCCGGCAGACCCACTACGGGAGTCGAACAGACACGAGCACCAACATGCGGCCCATCCACGTCCTGAGCGCCCTGCTGCTGCTGGGAGTGGCACAAGCGGCCACCTTCCGCAGTGAGTCCATCCCTTCACCTTACTCGGGGTAGCAACCTTCGGCTAAACAGTGAATCCCCTTACGATTTTGTCCCGTTTGAATAAAGTCATCAGTGACGCAGTTTATTTTTTTAATTGTATGTGTATTATTGTTGCCGGGCGGCAGAGTCCAGTGGTAAAAGCATTTGATCGTCATTCTAACCAAGCTTGATTTTTTTAATTTTATTTGATCAAATATAAGCTCTATTCATGCCTCTGTAGGGTTGAACCATCTCTTAAGGACAAAACAAAATTGTCTAAGCCTCGGGAGCGTCGGGTTGATCATCCAATCTCCTTTAAAACGATGATTGTTGATTTCCCAAATATTTCTCTGGTACTACAACCGCAGTCTACGCAATTTGGCGGGCTTTTTCCCTGGAGGCTCCTGGGAACCATCTATGTTCTTATGTGGGCCTCCAGGGATACAGGTGTTCTGGGACAAGACATAGACCATCTGAGCTATAGAACTGTGAAACGATAATTTGTGGTGACCAAATGCTCCAAATATGGAGCGGATATGGTAAAAAAATGTGTATTATAAACTGATTGCGTATTATGTTTCAGTTATCCCGATTTCCGAGAGCGATTTGGAAAGTCTTTTGAACGATGCGCCTCAACTGGAGGATTTGATCCGCTTGCCGCGGTCACCACGCCGCAATCGCTATCCTGGTGGAGGGCAATACGGTGGATACGGAGGCTACCCCGGTGGCGGAAACTTCGGTTTCGGAGGTCCCGGCGGCTTCGGCAAGCAGCCCAGTGCCAGCCAGTCTAACGCCGACGCTTCCGCAGCCACGCAGACTCTAAATTACGGTCAGGGCGGTTACGGCCAAGGAGGTTTCCCCGGTGGATTCGGAGGATTCGGCGGCGGTTTTGGTGGAAGCGCTAGCCAGGCTAACGCGCAGAGCTCGAGCTTTAATCAAGGCGGTGGGTTCGGAGGAGGACATTCTGGCAGTCAGTCTACGGCTAACGCTAACTCGCAAAACTTCGGATTTGGCGGACACGGCGGAGGTCTCAGTGGGGGTGCGGCCTCTGCTAATGCAGGGTCACAGTCTCTGGGCGGGGGTCCAGGTGGCGCAGGAGGAAGTTCTTCTAACGCAGGGGCGCAGACGCAAAACTTCAGTTTTGATGGCGGTGACGGTGGTGGTGGTTTGAGTGGCGGCGCTTCCTCTGCCAACGCGGGTTCTCAGACCTTCAACGGCGGCTTCGGTGACGCCGGTCTGGACGCCTCTGGATCGCAGAGCTCCGCCAACGCGCAGACGCAAAACTTTTCCTTCGATTGAGCTCGAGTACTATTTTTTAACTTTTATACTTTGACTCGATTATTATAATAATAATTCGCTGTAATTAGCTTTAAGTATTTATTTGGTTTGTTACAATTAAATATACTAAAAAACGAAAGCCTTTCTTCATTGTATGTTAATTATATTTATTGTGTAAATTACTTAATAAACAGTTGTAAATGATAATAGTTTTCTTTGAAAGCATATTTATCCTCTTTATTGTTTACATTCATACAAGTATAACACATTGCCATGAATGGTGGTATTAATCCTTTCTTATTTTTAATTTATTAAAAAAAAACTAATATGACGTATATAATATTTGATAAACAAAATTCAGCTTTTTGAACAGTGAATTTAAAATTCAGTTAGCATTTTTTACTCTCAAAAATGAGTAAATATTTTTTTTACAAATTAAATACTAAATTAAAACAATGAAATCATGGTGACATGTATAAATAATCATCAGCGCTATATATAATTAAATTATGCACAAGGTATTTAGGAAATGGTTGTGCCATTTGTTTCAATAGACAATAAAATAAATGAAATACCAAATATAATATAAGTAAAATATACAGCACAGTTTTATAAGACACTCAAAAAATTTCAATAAATATGATAAAATATTTTCTGATTTTTATTACACTATTTTTGAACAAATACACGAAGTAATTTTACGTAAGGATTTTCACGTAAACATATTATTTATGTTGGTAAATAAGGACGGACGTGGTAACTCGGTGACCTCTACTAATACACGACCTTAAACTACAATAACCTGCAAATAAAAAGCGTAACGATACCACATTAAATCTCAGAAAAGGTTCAAATTAATCACGATACTTTTAATAAGCAAACGTCATTTCAATTTAACAAGTCATTCGACTTTCAAAGATTTATTCCGAGTAGAGTTGACGGTCCTAGCGAGGACACAGTTTTTTTTAAATAAAACATTCGATTGGAACGTATCGTAATACACCTAATCTCATTAGTATTATTTTCCGCTCATTCGGTGATTTATATTTAGTTTTTTCCCAGCGGATGAATCACAATGGGCCGCATTTGTGCTCTTTTTCCATGATCTGTTTCAGCGTATCGAAACGCAATTTTCTCGGCTCGCCCATTCGTACTGAATTATTGTTCGGCGGCCGACGGATTGCAATCGTGGGACTTCCTGGAAGCCGCTGGTGATAAATTGACAACTATAAACCGCCGATTACCATTAGAAGCTTAGAGAAACAATTAACGTAGATTGTAGTAAAATGTAATATAAGATAAAGAGAATATCAGGGATGGTTATCTATAAAAAGTAAGTAAAAAAAAATGATTTATTTCTATTCACAATACGAGCATTAGAAAACATATATTGGCCTGTGAGATAAATCCGACTACGGGGCTCAAAATCCAGCCATCATATTGAAACCAATTTTGACCAAACATTAATTTCGACATCAATTGGTAAATATTGTCGACGATATTATCATATATGACAATAATTTTAAAGCCATTGTTTCATATTACTTATGATGAAAAAACATGTTTATATTAAGGCTTTTTTTACGCTATTCCAAAAAAGTTAAATTCACAACATTTTTAATAAATTCGTTTCTTTTGCTTTGCAACTGTTGTGCACGAGTTCACATCTTAAGTGTGTAATATAATAGCGTAAGTTGATATCAATATGGATTCCAAGAATTTTAAATGACTCATTGATTGATTACCTTCAATTAAATAATTAAATGTAAAATACTATTGTACATAAATGGTCATCTGAAAAAATGGTAAAGAGAACAACTTTAAGGCCTTTTTCTTTCTAGGAATTAAACAAAAAAATCCTAGAAAGGTGATTAAAAATACGAATCCATTAAAGTATAATTTTATAAACACAACTTTTAATTCTACTAAACCACCATTTTACTTGAAAATATTCAACTTTAGTGACGTTCTTATTATTTTCATTGGCACAGTGTGAGTTTTATCTTCTACAAACTGAAAATTCATTGTGATAACTATTAAAAACATTAAAAATGATAAAATTTACTTACTGTGTAATAAAATAGACGATTTAATTTATAGTCAGTAAACTAAGTAATATTAATATCAGATAGAACTTAAAATACTCGTTATTAGAAAAATTATGAAATTATAAACATTATCTACTAAAAAATAAAAAATCCAATTAAATTAAAAAAGGACAAACTTAATTTAATAAATTGTTTTTAAACAATTTGATAAAAGCTACGTATAATAAATAAAAAATGGGTATTAATTAAACAATGCAAAACTGGTATGTGGTAGGTTTTATAAAAACAACTTTTAGCATTAATATTATTATTTATATTCACGGCCAATTAACTGTGACGAGTCTTCATTAATATTATAAGCTTATGATCACACATATACTGAAATATAAAGACTTATCTATCTGCAGAATATTCGAAAATCACTATTTTAACAGAATGATATTTTTTATCATACTCGTATTAGTACAAAAACATTCAAGATACGTAGAGAATTCCATTATATTTTCAATTAATTAATGTAAGCGTTTGTTCATCTTTAAGGCAAAGATCATAGATCTACTTCTACGATATATAAAGAAATTATCATTACAAACAGTCATTCATTGCGAGTTTTACTTAGGATACCATAAAATAAGTTATCGTCTTCGTCGGAATTTTTATTTTCGCTCATTAATAACAATATATTTTAGACCTTACGAGCCTAGAATAAAACTACAGTATCTATAATTATGTAATTGTTCAAAAAAACGTTACCTTTTTAGAACTAAGTTTTTTATTAGTATTCCACAGCAGTTTCGTAGTTCAACTACCACAAAAAATTATAAGTGATAAAATAAAAAATAAATATTAGTACATGAAAAAAGTCAACGATCCTAATTATTCCCACGGCCCATAGTTTTTCGTCTCCTAATTTAAATTTCAATCGATCTTATATTTAGTCTTTTTCTTAAACATTAAGGTTATCAACTGACATGATACTTGGTGAAACTGCATAATTATAATTTTAAATTAATTTTAATTAAAATAATTAATTAAAAGTATTTAGTTTTAATTCACATTTATTTTAAATGATTACATGTTTCGGCCTCCCTGAAGACCATCTACAATAATTTATTTATTGAATTTTATTGAAGATGGTCTCCAGGAAGGCCGAAACATGTAATCATTTAAAATAAATGTGAATTAAAAACTAAATATTTTTAATTTATTATTTTTTAATTAAAATTAATTTAAAATTAAAACTTGTTTTAAGATTATAACATTGTAAAAAAACTATTATAAAATTATATTTTCAACTTTTGTTTGACCTCTCCAGATTGTTATTATTAAATAACAATTATAAATGAATAATTTATCCCCAAAAGATTAATATTCAGGGGTTAACCAACCAAAAGAATACGTAACAGATGGAAATCTATGTTTCCAATAAAAAATAACGGTAGCAAAAAAAAAATTATGGATCTCAATAATAAAAATTCAGACGCCATGTTTTTCTACTTAATTTATTGCAATAGATTCTTCATACGTCACATGTTAACTTTTTTAATGTGTGCAAAAACATTACAACGTCAAAATTAAAAAAAAATGTGTTAGTGCGTATATAAACTGCGACAACTGGTATTTTTTAGTTTTTTATAAGTTTAAAACAACAAATTTAATATCGCATGAGTGATTTATTATTTTTTCACGTAAATTATTGTTTCCAAAGTATTATATCCAACCTCTATAGGATTTGAAAGGTAGGTTTTAAATAAAATCGTGTGGGTATTTTTTACTAAAATAAATTGATAGAAATACCAGATTCTTCCCCGTCATAACGCACGAGAGACCAACAATCTTGTTGTTGTTGTTATTTATATATTTTTTATTGTAATGCCCGCGCCTGAACGATTCAAGATTTTTATTGATATGATGTCAGGATCTTCAGACTGGTTTTGCCGATAATTATCGTAATTGTCTGTTATATCTAAATATCGCTAACCAACTTAATGTACACTATATCGCTTAGTAATCATAAAAGGAATTATGATTTAACATTTTAGACGGAATTTAAATTTTTATTTTATTTTAAATGTAAACATGTTTCTGATTATGTTTCATGTAGCTTAAACTTTTTTTTCTAAACATTATTTTTTGTTCTGTGTTTTCTTTTAATATATTTTATTATACAAATCTCATTAATAATTTATTGTCTAATATAATAATCTTAATAACGTTAATATTTTCAATATTACAATCTAAAATATTGATATAACTAGAATTGGACATGGGTCACTTCAAACATACACTTGATAAAAAAATCCTAAATATTCTGTCTCAAATAATACAGGCATATTTTTTTGAAAAATAAGTAACTAAAATAAAACATGTTTGTAAATAAATTAATAGTTTATTAACATTCCTTAATATTAATTTAATAATAGGTTGGTGCAATTAATGCCATCTGTAGTTAACAATAGAAAGCCTATACCGATATAGACAATATTAACATAAAAAATATTTTTTCTTCTTCTTTTTAATGATTTGTTTCTCAGCACCTTTTTAAACATTGAACCTATCAATTGCTTAGACTCATCTTAAAGGTTTATTTATTAATCTGATTTGTCTTTGCAAGTGCATTCTTTTTTTGCAACTTTCTCGTCTTTCACAGCTGTGACTTCCTCGTGAACTGCAGAATTCTTTTTATCTTTCATCGCTTCCACTTTATCGTCTTTAATTGCTTCAACATTATCATGCAATTCTCCTTCTACCTTCTGCATCTGATGAGCAGGCCTCTTGGCTACTTCAGTCTCAACGTTTTCCCGGTGGTTTTCCGGTTTCCGAGCAGGTTTCTTTGGTACATCTGTCTCTACATTTTCTGGTTGATGCATTGGTTTCTTTGCAACATGTTCATCTACCATATCTTGTTGGTGCATAGGTTTTTTAATCTCTGTCTCTATTTTCTCTTGCTGTTGTTCTGGCTTTTTGACTAATTTTTCGTGAACTGCGAAGAACGTGGTGTCCCTTGCTGGCTGAGGCGCTTCTACTTTCTTGACGGGTAAATCGACAACTTGAGCCATTTTCTCTGAATCTTCGTGCATCTCTGGTTTTCTCGCTCCGTGACTCATGGAAAGGTGAGTGGACGGAAATTTTTCTTCAAATTTGGCGGACAGCACAGAAACGGGGACGATGACTTCTTTCCTTAGAGGGTTGATATGGGGTAAAGGTCCATAGGGTAGGACCGGTCCGGTTAATGTGGGGACGTGGAAGCCACTTTCGGGGCCATTTAAGCGATACAATGGGTTGAATCCTCTGCCGTGGTGACCGTCATGTCCGTCATAGTCATAATCTCCGCCATGACCACCCCCACCATGACCACCTCCACCATGACCACCTCCGCCTTGACCGCCTCCGCCATGACCGCCTCCGCCATGACCGCCTCCGCCTTGACCGCCTCCGCCATGGCCGCCGCCAAAACCGCCGCCATGTTCGCCCCAATAGTCACCGTCTCCACCGTGTCCTCCTCCATAGTTACCGCCTCCTCCGTTCCCTCCTCCATAGTTACCGCCTCCTCCGTGCCCACCATGGCCTCCGTAGTTACCTCCATAGTTTCCGTTTCCTCCGTAGTTAGGATATCCTCCATGGTTTCCGTTCCCTCCGTAGTAGTTGTCATATCCGTTTCCGCCCCATCCACCATTGTTACCGTGGTGGTGGTGATACGGAGTGGCCACTAATCCTCCTCCGACTCTCCCGTAGCCTCCTCCGTATCCTCCGTATCCTCCTCCCCAGTTGTACTGCCGGGCTGTGCGGCTCTCGCCTTCCTTTACATCTTTATGAAGCCCGAGGTCCTTTTTTGCTTTTGATTCTGAAGATTGCTTTGCATGAATATGTTTTGCGTGATCTGGAAATTAAAAAAAAAACATATTCTATAAATAATTAAAACTTGTATATATTTATTACCAACAATAGGATTACTGTGTAAAGGAAATTTTTGGGCATTAATCTATTAGCATTAAAGTAATTCACAATCAATTTAAGCAAAACTGAATTTTATTGACTAAAAAAACAAGTATGACAAATATTATTAACTTTATACTAGGCTTTCTGTGATCTGTTAAAGCTATATGTATTTATCATATTATTTTGCACAACAATAAATCCGGCATGAATATAAAAATAATATTATTTAGTAGATAACTTAATAGTGCATGTTTCACAATATTAAAAATAAATAATAATAAATAATTGTATTTCCGCATAATTTAATTATCAAAGTTTTTCAAAATTATTAATTGTATTTATTATATGGCGGTGAATTTTTAAATGATTTCCGAGGACAAAAATCTCATACAATTCCACAATGATTATTACTGATAATTAGAGCTTCTCTGATAACCGAATAATGAAGTTCACAAAGCTTCAGCAATTTTTACTGCAAATTAATTATTAAAATTACCTCATTATGCCTATGATTAGATGATAGTGTAAGTTTATTAATACGCATTATTGTATTAAACTATATTATCAATTTATATTTTTTTTAAGACTGTATTTAATGCAAACAGTGATATTTAGTGTATTTTTAAAAAAACTTACCAATTGACTTTGCGTATGACAGTTGGAAAAGGCAAATGACCCCAAGGGGTAAAATCAAACTAAAGAAATGCATCTCAAACAGTTCTTAGAACTGCCTTGAGAGATGAACTGATCCAGAAGCGAACATTGTTAATGTTTATATACCCGAAATTGACTCACACTTCTTAAGTTTAAAACTGTGATATAGACATGACTGAGATTCTCACCACACACGTGAAATTCGCCAATACCACAACAAGCGATTGAGGAATATCCTATCTAACGGTACAACTAGATATTATTTATCAGCGGCGATGGGAAATGTTTCAGATAATGTCCAAACCACCGTTATAATGAACGAGTATAGCATTAGCAACTTGTTATGATCCTGTCGCATTTGTATGATCAGGTTGCACCGTATAGGGAAGCTAGATCAGAGAGTCAAGGTCCACATAACAAGAAAAATATATTTAATTTAAATTGAATTGTCAGATGAATGCGTTTTTTACTTTACTTTATATTAGAAAAGACGATCATTTTATATTTTTTCAAACTTTAAACAAACTTAGAACTGAAATCGTTAGTATCACCTCACAGTGGCATCGAGCATAGTCTTTAATGCTTGTAAAAGTTAGCTAGGGCCTCGAGCACCTTACATTCCTGGTAAAATCACATAATTTGCAAAAAAACCGTACTATGGTATATTTTATAAATTATTATATACTCATTGAATTTAAGCTCGTATTTTTCCGGTCAGAATAAATATTTTTTTGGTCAGAATATAAAAAAATATATATATTATATTGTATTATTTAACATGTTCCACATAATTAAATTAACTTAACTGAACCTAACCTAACCTAACCTAATTTACCTTTAAACCTGTCCTTATAAAATATTATATGTTTTTAAGGACATTTATATATAATATATATTTTATTTTTATTCTGATTACATGTTGCTTTAAATTCTAGGTAGAAATTCATTTAATTTCTATGCATTTCTATTGCTGCCTTAAATTTATTGATTAATAAATTTATGTTTTTTTCCAAAAAAAATGTTTTCTCATTAGTAAAGTGTAGCTTTACTGATATATCTTTCTTTTTTAAACCTATTTCCAATAAGGTTCATCTTTATTGATTATATTGAGTATCCCTGATGATTTCAGGATCATGATATAACATTTAAAACAATATAAGATAAATATCAATAGTATTTATAAAAAATGGGCTATTAAAATGATAATTACGTGATATGCTTACTATTAATTGCTTATAAAATATTAATAGGTGAAAATCCGGTTCAAAAAAAGACATTATTATAAGTTCATGTAATAAACTAGTATTTAGTACTTTTGGGGTTAACTAATCATCATTTATAAATAAATAATTAAATAAAACTACATATTAATTTTAAATTTCATTTAACAGAACAATTAATTAATCTAATAATTACTATTTTTATTTATAAAATAGATGAGTATTTCATACCTTGTTTTAACGTGGATCACAAGGAGCACTCTTTTACTTGCTGAAAGACTGCAGTTTTGCTATCTACGAAGGATTCATCAGTTCCAACGTATTGAGTACGTTTGTACACATTGGAACTGACGTTGTAGGACTCAGTGTGATCCAGGTTCAAACAAGGTATGAAATACTTCTCTCTTTAATATTTAAATGGACCCAAAGTTATTATTAAAAATATAAATAACAGTATTACATATATTTCTTAGGACCATTACAGTATATTGTGGAATATCCCAAGAATTTATATAAAGCAAAAAAATACTAAGAACTAATGTAGAAAAAAAAATCGACAGGCGTATACAACTGGGATGGACAGAATTTGGAAAGCTAAAGTACATTTTTGAAGCGAAAATTCCGCAATGTCTTAAAACTAAGGCGTTTAACCAATGCATCCTCCCTGTATTAACTTATGGGGCAGAGACGTGGAATCTAACAGCAAGTCTTTCCCATAAAATAAAGGTAACCCAGCTTGAAATGGAAAGAACAATGCTCGGAGAATCGCTAAAAGATAGATTCCGAAACGAGGAAATACGCAGAAGAACTCAAGTAGCGGATGCTACCCAACGAATAGGCACACTCAAGTGGCAATGGGCAGGACATATCTGTCGAAGAGATGACGGTCGATGGGGAAGAAAAATATTGTAATAGCGCCCAAGAACTGGCAAACGACGCATTGGCCGACCCCCTGCAAGATGGGCTGACGACATAAGAAGAATAGCGGGAGTGACCTGGATGCGGAAGGCGGAGGATCGAAGAGGATGGAGACTCATGCGGGAGGCTTACATTCAACAGTGGACGAATACAGGCTGATGATGAATGTAGAAACATATAAAATGTATACTCGTTCTTAAAAAAAGATTTATAAAGTTTGTTTTTTTTAATGCAGATGAAATTCCCAACGCTCTACAACACTGTTTATTACCTTTTAGCCTTAAGATGCTAAAAATGCCATTTTTTATTGGCGCTAGACAACTAACACTTATTTCTTTATAGCAAGTGTAACGAACTTAACCTTTGACCTTTTGCTAATCCATCCGATGGACGACCGTCACGACCACATGATTATAATGTGTAACTATGAATTATTATGTAATAATATAAATACTGTACTCTTGTGATATTGTCAAACTGTCAATAATATTTTGTGAAAAATACTATAATTTTTTTAATTTTTTTCATCCCTAATTCTTGGTATAATTCCATAATACACAATGGCTACCAGACGTGGCCGCAATATGTCGTCCTGTGATAAAAAAAATGTGAAATCGTTTCTAAATAAGCTTTTATTTTTATTTTAATATTACAATCTATTACATCATTCCGAGTTCTACAATACCCCCGGTTGGTGTGAATTTGATCCCTCACTTGTAAAATGACAATCTTAGCCTATTAATCAAAATTAGTGGAAGACGAAAGTCATCCCGTGTAAACCACCCATTCATGGTAAATTCCTGTAAAAATAAAGAACGATGCGTGAATATCGGGCTGTAGTCTATGACGTTGGCGGATCAACACTACGCATGCAGCGCTTGGCCATATGCAGCATGGTAAGCGTCATAGAATTCCACAGATGAGACTTCAGAATTACTATCACCATCTGTTGGTATCGTCCTGTATGTATTTTCATTAAAAAAAAAACATTGTACATCATTGAGATTCAGACAAATTCAGACCTTTGGAACCTTTTACAAGCATCACTACAAGGTTGACATATACATGGCAATTCAAAGTGAATAGCTTCTGAAGATCTTTCTGTATATAAAACATCACTTTACAGGCTTTATAATGTCTCTCACAGTATTTGTGTTTCCTCCCAAATATACTTTGAATCTCTTCAAGACTTAGATTAATATACATTTGTAATCCAATAACTACTACACATCAGATTTATTGGATCCGGTTAAACGTCGTGGAGGAATAAAATTCCCTACTTTGTTTGTTTACATACAAAAATAGGCGTAATTTTGCTAATATTCCATCGAAGACCGGCATTATTGATTGGATACATGGCATTTTTTTTTTGTCAACATTTTAATTATGATTTTTAATGAGATAATATAATTATTTGAAGCATGGACCAATTGGATTTAAAGCCTTGACTCGCTTACTGCTTGGAACACCGCATATCAAGAATTAACATGCGGAGGAAAAACTAAGTCTTTCTTTCCATCCATCGAACACTTATTGACGTAGAAAAAAACGAACTCCGTGGATTTTCATCTCACGCAAGCGTTTATCGGACACGGAATTTTCAGAGAATCTCTAAAAAGATTTGGCCTCTCTTCTTGCGACGCATGTCCATGTGATCCAGACATACAACAGACAGTGAGACACTCTCTCATGGAGTGCATCATCCATGCGAATACAAGACGCATTATGTGTTCCTTGAGAGGATTTTCCTGAACTACTGCTTAGTTCTGACGGTCCCTTGCTGTTAAACTTCATCAAGGAAATCGTCGGGGCTACACGCGCGGTTAACGAGGCTGACATGGAATGGGCTCCTACGTTCTTCAACTATTTGTCAGACGTATAATCTAACCTTGTGTGTAACACGCATCTATATATTTTTTTCTACATTTTAAGATAAAAAAAGGTCGGTTCAACCCAAGAAACGGTATCCAACGAGATAAAGGTGATGTAGATTAAGTCTAAAAGGTATTTTAGGACATCAACCCAAAGGTGACAGCCGTATTCCAGGACAGGGTGCGAATTTTTTCTTTATACGTTATCAAGTAGCTATACAAGCCCGTTGCAAATGTGACGCTTTTGTTGTCCAAAACGAACTCTGGCTACTATTTTTATACACAATTGATCATACCACGTGAAAGGGAAATTACGATTACTGACCTTAACTTTTCATTGTCTTCATTTAAAACACTCGAAGAAGAACAATCGACGAGGAAGTAAGCATCAATTTTACAATAAATAGTTTACTTACGTAATTAATGTGAAAAAAAGTTTAAGGAATTGTGGTTTCTTGACATACGTTAAATTTTTTTTTCACTTCATTTGTAGAAGAAAAAACGCGGAAAATGAAGAAAAAACAGCACACATGATGTATGTAATATATTATTATATAACATACCTTAATAACCAACTCTATAACAAAATATCGATTATTTCAGAAATCAAAGTCAAAAATTAATAATGTACAATTAGGTACGAATCTCAGTCATTGGAAACCTTTTCTTCCACTCGGGTCATATACTCGTATATAATAAACATATTACGTTCATAAGAACCGCTTAATAATGATATTATCCTTATAATCAGTCATCCTTCCTACAGTCGACAACGGAACTGGTGATACCTGAGGCCACCCTAAGACTGAACATGTGGAGAAGCGCAACCGAGGGGAATACTTGGATTGCCCCGAAAGAGAACCTAGCACGGACACGACAACGGGTGGAATATATGGAGGTCCCTTAATAGACTTCGGACCGGAGTATGCAAGACGAAGACATAAATAAAAGCCTGGCAGTTTTACAGCGGACCGACTGAATGTGACTGCGGCGCGGAACAGATCCTGTCACACCTTCTGGGGTGTGCACTGTGTTCGAGTAGCTGCACCCAGGAAGATCTGATGATGGCCGGGAGTAACGCCATCGACGTCGCCCACTTCAAGGCAGACAGTTTCCGACACGATTATATATATATATATATATAAATATATCCTTATAATACGCTTTAAGTTACGAATGGTAAGTAAATATTACATGTGATTTGTAGTAATTAATTTAAATTATTCCAAATATTTTAAAACTAATAATAAAATAATATCTACGCTGTTTTATTTTACTGACGTTTCGACATAATTAGTGACGTTTTGTTTAATTTACTGACACTTTACAATTTGATTTTGTAATCAGTTACTCAATATTCAAGCAATTTATTTGTAATGAATATGTGTCGAACTTCTTCCAAATAATTATGAAAAAATGATTATTTTTATTGGGGCTAATCATAATCTATTATTAAAATCCAAATGAAATTATTTTTTTTAGTTTTGAAGGCAATTATAATAAATGAAGTAAAATTGACCGGTCATTTCAAATATTAATGAATAAAACTGTTTGTGTGTTGTCGCCTAATTATGTATATTTTTTTCTTTTAGCACGCAGTTATGACAACTGGCAGTTTCGCCATTTCAGCAAAAGAACACCGCTTACATACTTACTGTGTACTTAGTTCTCGTAAACCTCCAGGGTGAGATTTTGGAGGCTTGAAGGGATAGCAGCTCTAGTTTCCGAGTTACGAGTATATTTTCGCGATCCGGCGATTATAAGTTAATATTTTTAAGACGAACAATGGTGTTTCAATTTTACATTCTTTTAAATCATTATAAATTCCTACTTATACGTATACATTATACTGTAACTTATTTTATTCCTATAGCCATTATTATTATATTAGTTGATAATTATTTGTCTAGGAAGGTCGCAGCTCCCGTGCCAAAAGTTTAGTATGTGTAATATGCTCGTAAGTAGCTGCACTCTTGCTGATTTAACAGATAGATGGTAGCACTATCAAGATAAACATAATATTAGTTCAAATATTGAAAGTTCAATTCTTTTTATATATAATTATATAACTATAAGTAAGTTTAATGACGTGTTTATTCGGATAAAGCAATTAGCCTGGGTATATTTGTATGGTTCAAAAATATAATTGTTTACTTTTTATGACGAAAATTGCCAGTTTAGTGAATATAAAAATATTTTATAGTATTTGTTTTAATATAAAAAAATATTGCAGTATTTAATATTAAGTATTAATTTTTATTTATTGTAAATAGATTGTAGGGATACGAAATAAAAATACATGTGAACTAAAAAAGAGCAAAAAACAAGCATAGTGAACTACAAATATATAACAGTTTTATCGTCACTTCGCACTTAATATGAGGAATTAAAATATAAGTAATCTTTTACGACGAAGACAGCAAACTTTTCCCCAAAATGTATTTTAATTATGTGTTTAATTGATCTCATTTCGTTTTAATTGATTGCTAAGCTATATAAATACCCCCGGTAGGTGTAAATTTAATCCCTCAGCCGTAAGTTGCCAGTCGTAAAAATTTAATTATTTCTTAAGGTAGATAAAATTGACCCTCAAAACCCATTCATTATAAATTCTTGCAAAATTTTAAACGCCATAAAATCCACAGACAAGATCTCCACCATCTGGTGGTGTTCTCCTATATCTTCTTCGTAGTATCAATCCGGTGGATTGGTTGGCAGCAACAAAATCTTGCATCTCGATCTGCACTTCTCTCTATCCTCTGCAGTCCTCTTCAGCACAACATAAGAGCTACAACTCATGTCCTCGAACACTTGCTGCAAATACTCCCATCTAGGGCGCCCTCTACAGTTTAACTCAACCATACCTTCCACAATTTCGTGAAAAAGACCATCGTGGCGCATGATGTGACCGATCCATCAGGCTCGCCTCTCTGAGATGGTTCTTACTAGGTGCCTAACCTCCTTGATTATGTTGAGAACCTCATTGTTCGTGACGTGGTCTCTCCAGAAAATTCCGAGAATTCTTTTATATGACCACATCTCAAAGGCCTCTTGTCTTTTTTATCACTTTCAGATAAGCACCATGTCTCACAGCCATACATCAAAATGCTCTAAACAAATTTTTCTCCTATACGTGTTTAAGGAAAAAAAAATATACACATATAAGAAACGTTTTGTCATCAGTTTTACCACAATATCTGATTTCCCATAATAATTTATATACAATTGGTTTTATACGATTATTGGCACCCTTAAAAACAAACCATTAGTTGCTCCTTATATACTCGTACAATTCCAACCCTTAGATTCGTCCACTACCAAAAATAACCAAGAATGTGGTAATAAATTATTTTAAAGGTAAACCTTTCTTTTGCTCTATAGCTTTAAAATTCTAAGTCACTCACAGACTGGAAACTATGACGTTTAAGGTTAAACATGACTAATACAAAACTCGGACCTTACCGACATTAAAAACAAAGTATTACTAACATCGATAAATGGACATAATTTTTCATTAAGCTATAATGCCCGGAGCTTAATTTGTCACTGGTTTAATGACAAGCTGATTGTTATTTTTACTCAATAATGTAAGCGATATAAACCACACATAATTATTTTCATGCTTAATTGCTTTGTATTAATGTATATAATTAACATTAATTGTCATTATATTTATCACAAATTTTCAGAGACAGCCAAAACTAAAATAAAATACGAGTATTACTATATAATAAAATGTTTGCAGCACTATCTTGTGAATTTATCAGAAAGTTATTTAAGCGGATTTAAAGCCTTTTCAAGTGGATATGTTTGCTGTTTTGCGTTAAATTGCTATCTTTTATTTTCTTATTTAAATTTTTAATGACTGAAAACATGTATACAAGTCAAAAAAGTTTAAAACTTTGGAATTTTCGTGCCGTTTTCAATCGAAGACATCAAAACACTTTATTTTTAATGGCCTAATTCTTCTTCTTCGTAGTATCAATCCGGTGGATTGGTTTGCAGCAACAGAATCTTGCATCTCGATCTCCATTCCTCTCGGTCCTCCGCAACCCTTTTCAGCTCAGCATAAGCGCTACAGTTCATGTCCTCGAATACTTGCTGCAAATACTCCCGTCTAGGGCGCCTTTCTGCAGTAATGTTCGAACATTCCAGGTGGCATATCTTGTTGGCTGAAGGTTTTTCTTATTTGTCTTGGTTGTTTTGTCTCGAGCAGTCCCCACCCGGAGATCCGATTGGGGGACTATTTTATCTCCGGAAAATTATACTTGAGATGCAATCATTTTTTGCTGATACGTGGGATGTCTTTAAGACCTTTATTGTGATATTTTCCCCTTTATTTCCACATCCTAATGCCGTTGACCATAAAGGTTCATCCGCCTTAGGAGGGCATTTACTACCTCCAGGACAATAGAGTGCCCTAACCAGCTTGACCTGATGAGGTTAGCTGGGTGTTAGCTTATTCCGGCCAACATTCGGTCCAAAAAATCTGATCTTTCAAATTATCATCAACCACAACGCAAATTGTTTTTCTGCGTAAAATTTCGTACAAGAAAAATGATTCATGGCCTAATTATGGCCGTATTATGTTGATTACTTGTACGAGGTATTTGGTTTACAGGACAATTGTTAATGTGAGAAAAATATACGAGCAAGAGTGTTGTTGAACACTTCAAATCAGGCCTGTTTTATAAGGTTGTTTGTTTATAAAAACAAACGATCGATAAACAAACAGCCTCCATTATGGGATAACATAAAATTACACAAAAAACAGACGATGAAAATAAAACAATAAAAGATTTATTACATCAGATGAGACGTTAAATACAGTCTTGGTAACTAAGTTCATTGGCATTTAGATTTTGGATTCACAAGTTCATGGTTCGAGGTCAACGCGGTGATGAATTGTTTTAAAAAGTACGTTCAACGAGTTACCAAAAATATTACAGTACTAAGAACAAGAAATCATTACATTCAATCTTAATATCGTGTTGATTTTAAATAATATCAAAAGCGAATATATTTAAAAATGAGCATGATAAAATCTACAAAACAAAAAAACCTAGCTAAATAAAATAATGCAAAATCGAGCAAATGAAAAAAAAAATGGTCAAATTTTTTGTGTTTAGAAAAAAAAATCCACGTCACTGACAAGAGATAGATATTATTAATCTAACTTATTCATTAGCATTCAGACGCATTTAACTCATTGCGATATGGATAATCTTTTAAACCATTATTTACCTTCTCTAAAATGATATGGAAGCTTTATAAAAGATGCTATTTTCCTGCAGTTTGTATTCATATTTGTTTGGTTGAGTTGTGGGGAATATGGATTTGAAGGTGATTTTATTTGTCATAGTGATAGCATATGTTTTCGCCTACCCTGTAAGAAGTAAGTTAAATTTTTTGATTTAAGCGTTTTGAATCCAAAAAACGAATATCAGTCTAGATCAGCGGTCGGGGAACTTTTTTAACCATTACCCCAAAATATTGTTGCGTAAGTCTATATTACCCCAAAATATTTTTGCGTAAGTCGATATTACCCCAAATTTTTTTGCGTAAGTCGATATTACCCCAAAATATTTTTGCGTAAGTCGATATTACCCCAAAATATTTTTGCGTAAGTCGATATTACCCCTTCCCACTATTTTGAAAAGAAGACAATCAATGCATATTTAAAAAATCATTATTTATTGAATTAATTTACACGGAAAATAACAAAAAAGTTACATAAAAATAGTAAGTTTTATGAAAAAGCAAACTAGAAAAATTTCCTTATTACCCCAAAAAACATATTTCTACCCGTTTGAGATAATTTACCCCGGTTGCCCGACCGCTGGTCTAGATCATTCCATATGAAAGAGGAGTCCTTTTCGATGCAGTTCCAGGGAATCGTCTCAGCCCTCTCGGGCATGCAGACATTATGGCCAGTAAAAAAAAACACGCATTTACAATATTTGCTCGTATTTTCGGTGAGAAAATCTATCCTCCATCTCTTTACAACCCGTGAGTGTGATTCTAATCTCTTTCACAGGTTCTTTCTTTTAGCACTTCTGTGCAGTGGCTACAATTGTTCAGAGGGCACTCCCACTGGACTTATCAGTTGCTAACTGATCATAATCTGAATGAGCGCATCATCAAGGAGACTTAACTGTCCTCCGGTATGATGCGGGTGTGAGGCGGGTAAAGTCTAGATCAATCCATATCCGCTCCCCATATGGTACTCACGAACAGCCTCCATTGAGGTCAGCCGCCATGGTCTTTGCTTCATCCCATGTCAGCTCTGCCTCCCGAACTTTCGTCGAGAACATTCTATGCATCGTTCTCGACGCCCTTTCAAGAAGGCGTAAAGAATAATTAAATAAATGAGACATATTCGTATAATCAAACAATACATTTGACATATTAATTGTGATAACTTCGCAGGTTTTCGATTTGTATAATTCGTATAATTTTATAAATTAAAAAAAAACAATCGTTTAACAATATAATATTATAATGGTATGATAGAAATATTAATTAAATATTTTAGAAATTTATTATTAAGTATTGAAGAAAGTATTAACTAAGAAACGTTTTTTTTTCTATAGAAAACGAGCGAAACGAATCAAATAATGCCAGAGTCATTAGTAGTAAAAGAAACGATTCACCAAAAAGGGGAAAATCTCCGAGAGGATGTATTCCAAGACCAAAGAAAAATATTGCAAGCTTATATCCGAGCACTTTAAACGAGCCTATATCAACTAATTCACGACGAAAAATTAGCTCAAACACTAAAAACGCATTTGAGGGCGATTTGATCGCAACAGCTATGAATATTAACCAAACTAGCAAATTTTCTTCCAAAAATGATTCGACATCTCAAATACTGATCAAAGACAACCAATCTGCTTTCCAAAAGGATTCTTCCATTCTAGA